>JAAAKG020144311.1:0-33208 GCA_010014905.2 Druon quercuslanigerum
GTAAAACACAAGAATAATGTGTTCGAGTAATCATCTCAATCACACTCTTCCTCCTTTTCTCAGGGCTTAATTAATTAATTAATTAGCTTAATAAGATGTACGAGTGGTAACAATTTGTTCTGCTAACGAAATTTTAACTTGTTGAAATTAAAACCAAATTAATTGAATTTGAAAGCTGGTTTACTCAAATAATTAAAATCCAGTAACCTACTCCAACTATTACCGGCATAATTTTATTTTTCTTGCATGCTCCTTTTCAGGTAATATATTTAACTAATTATGGCGGCTCAAGCCGCCAGGCGTTGTTTTATATTTCAATCTATCTAAACGGTGCTTTAAATATTGTGAGTAGTTTCCTAAATGATTATTCAAGTAAAGTAAATTTTTGATTTCAAAGTTTTGAATTTGTTTTTGAAAATGAAATATTGCTCCCTCGAATTTTCTATGTACATTATAATGAGCGTTGTTAATTGAAAAATGTTTCGTGGAATTTTCAATGTGAGCTGGAATTATGGAACTTCTCCTACATCTAATGAGAAAGGTCCTTTGTTCTTTAAGACGGATCAGTTTTCTTTGGATTGATTTCCAGTCACCTATATCCTTCCTTGGGCCAGGGTCATATTTTCCTTTTGTGTATTCAAAAAATCCCATATTTTTCCAGTATGTTATCGACCAATATATTAGAAATTGTAGTTGAAGGTTTGTCCAACAACAAGCTATGTTATCCGATCATCTATTAGAATAAAGTAATCCAACTTTGAAATTTATGTAATCTCAAGTTTAAAATTATCGGTCATACGATCTTTATTATAAAAACTGTGTTTACAACAAACACATGTGGCACATGTCGGCCTTTAACTTTGATCTAAAATGTAACTAGTTCAACTTTGATATAATCCAGGATTTTTTCCTGAGATTATAAAAGTTTATGTTTACAATGTTTTTTGATTGTATGTAATATTTATTATAATGAATGACTTTTCTCCACAAATACATTTTTTATTAAATGAAACCTTTTTAACGTTGTGACGTTGTAGATTTTACAACGCACAAGAATCGATCTTAATTGTAAATTAAAAAGATTTCTAGCACCTCAAAGTTCGCACGATGCTCCACGGCTCGCTTTGTTCATATTTTTGTAACTAAATATTAGGCTAATTAGTTCCGATTTCTATTTTTATTGTATGTATTGCCCCTCGAAATCAACATCATCCATGTACATCGTTGGAAGTCGAGACATGGAGGACTTCAAGACATTTGAATTCGTTGGCTCCTTTTCGATGTGTGGAGGCTAAGTTTGAATAGTTGCGCCATCGCCCGCCATTTTGCCTCGCTGCCAACCTAAACCGGTTACTTCCGAAATTCGATCATTTTTGGGATGCCGAGAGCCCGCATTGCTCAAGAAAAGCTTCGAGGTTCTACAAACTTCTCTACCTGGCGTAGAACTCTACAAGGATTCTGAATTTAAGAAGATTTCACTGTCGTTATATCTTAGTTCTAAAACGCAGGCCGTATGCTATATTATAGTAATCAGAAGGCAAATATGTAAATTGGTTATTTGAATTTAAATCCTATAGCGATAGCAGCTCTCCGAATAATTTTACACCAATCATAGTGGAGCCTCCTTCATCCAGTCTATTGGAAGTGACCAGGGCTGCGACGAATCAGGACCTCGCGTTAAGTTCGAGGAGAATAGCAATCTGACGAGCGAAATCTAAGTCGCAGACTCGCTCTCTTTTCGTTGTAAACTCTGAGGAGTGCGGTCAGGTCCTTGATCCTGTCGTACCTTCACCATTGTCGTCGGATTAACCCGGTATGTTCCGCCTAATATTAAATCGTACGAAACCTCTAGCTTTATTTAAAATTGTCAAAAATAAGTGATCGTTTTGTTTTGTGTATTGCTGACCCGGAAAGTCTCATTAAGTTCTAGTTTATGAATGACTCAGAAAGTCCATGAATTTATTGTCGTTGGCCAAGAAAGCCCTAATTTTTATAAAATTGTATTATGAGGTTTCACAGGATTGGTTTCGCTTTGATAATGAACAAAAATTTAATTTTAATTTAATTTAAACAAAAAGTATAGCTTTTCAACAAAATAGTTAAATTTTCTACTAAATAGTTGCATTTTTATTTAAGAAAGATGAAATTTCTTCTTAAACAGACGAATTAAAAAAAGCTTCAAGAAAATGTTCAAATTTTTATCCAAGCAAGATTTCAGTTGACTTTTCAGCAAGAAAATATAAATGTTAAATAAATGTTTAATTTTCTACAAAATGGTCTACATTTTTAACATGCAAAGACGAATTTTTAGCAAAACTGTTGAAGATAAAACCAAAAAGGATTTCTTTTGAAGAAAATTGTTTAATTTTAAATTACATATTAAAATTTACAATATATTTGAAAATTTAAAAGAGTTTGAAGTAATAAAAATAATTTAAGGAATTTACAAAAATTAAAAGAGTTATATATAATTAAAAGAATTATTTGGTTAGCTTTATTTTGCGTAAGCCCTAATTTTTTATTCCAAAAATTAAAAAGAATTAAAACAAATTAAAAATCTGCCAATAAATATTAACAAATCAAATACCTTGAAAATACTCAATAGAAAATAGGATAAGTTCTCATTGTAAGCAATCCTGAATTTTTTGATTTAAAAAAATTTTAAGAAGTATAATTAATAAAAAATAATCCTGTGGTTTCCAAATAATTAAAGAAATTTTAATTCGATAAGGATTGGAATGTTTTAAATTCTTTTTCATATCAGTAGCTTTTTTATTGTATACTGATATTTCTATTACGTAGTAAATAATTTATGACCCTCATAATTGTACAAATATTCGTAAAGATCAATAATTTAGAAGGGCAAATGAAGTGGCGAATGTACCTATATATAGGAAAACGTCTTCACACGTTCATTAGTTAGACTCTTATCGAAATTATTTATAAGGACATTTTTTTTTATTAAAAAATGTGGACCATAATTGGCATTTTGTGTTTCGTCTTTGCAATTTGCCCTTATCCTATTGGTAAATATAATAGCTATAGCATACAATAATCCTCTTTTAAACCAAATGAAATTGTTAACAATATATATAAACATTTTTTTCTTCTTTAATAAAAAATGTGTATTTATTCAATTTTTCTCCTTTTAAGTGGAACAACTTTCATCGAAAAAAAAAATTTGGAAGCAAACAATTGTTTACCATTTGCAAAATTTTGAAAACATTTGTAAATGTATGTCTATTTATTTTCTTCTTTTAAACTTCTTACGTATCTTTCGTCCTGTAGCGCAATATTGAAATTTTCAATTTTTTCATGTACATTTTATTTAATAATTTAAAAAATAAGGAGTCCTGTCCAAAAACTTCAAGAAGAAATGTTTTATGAATTTTTTAAAGCTGAAAATCCACCAAAAACTTTTTTTCCCATATTTTTCGTCGCTCATTAGCTCAAAATTTTAATTTTCGATTTTATGCATACCACTTACCGTAAATATAATTTTTTTTTGTAACTAAGGTTGATTTTCCAAAAAATTTAATTTTTCTTATTTTCAGTATTCATTACTTGGGAATAGATTCTATAAAAAAAGGTGGAAAACATTTTTTGTAAATTATTGAGTCCTCTATAGAGCAACTTATTCAATTTTCAAAAATAATTGTTTGATAAAACAAACTACACCAGAATTTAGGACTATTTTCGGACTCTTCAAATACGCAAAAATCTATTTCCCAGAGTGAACCCTTATGACAACCACCCCTCAATGTTGAAAAACAATATTAGGACAAAACAAATTACGCCAGAATTACGGGATATTTATGGGCTTATTTTGGATATTAATACCGATTTTCGGGCTCTTTTAGTTTTTTTAAAAATAAACCCCTACCACAGACAACCACCCTTCACTTTTTAAAAATAATTTTTGGACAAAACAATCTATACAAGATTTCCGGGTTTTTTTCGGGCTCTTCAAATACATAAAAATCAATTCCCAAAATCAACCCCTATCACAGACAAGCACCACTTAATTTTTTTATATAATTCGTCGACAAAACAATCTATAACAGATTTTCGAGCTTTTTTCGGGCTCTTCTAATACACAAAAATCAATTCCGAAAATCAACGCCTATCACAGACAATCACCCCTCAATTTTTGAAAATAATTTTTTGACAAAACAATGTATCCAAGATTTTCGGGCTATTTTCGGGCTCTTCAAATGCATAAAAATCAATTCCCAAAATCAACCCCTATCACACACAACCACCCCTCGATTAAAAAAAAATTCCACCTTTTAAAATTACAGGGAAAAAACGAAAAGGGTAAAAAAGACATCGAATTGAAAATAATGTCTGATTTTTACTATGAATGATTGTATTCTTGATGATTGTATACTTCAAAAGGATTTTTTTTACAAATTTTATGGGTTGATTTTGGAAAACTAATTTTTGCGTATTTGAAAAGCCCGAAAATAGATCTAAATTCTGGTATAGTTTGTTTTGTCAAAAACTTATTGTTCAAAATTGAGGGGTCGTTATCAGCATTAGGAGTTGATTTTCGGAAATTAATTTTTGTGTATTTGAAGAGACCGAAAATAGCCCAAAATAATTCTGATATAGTTGGTTTTGTACAAAATTATTTTTAAAAATAGAGGGGTGGTTGTCTGTGATAGGGGTTGATTTTGGAAAGTTGATTTTTGTGTATTTGAAGAGCCCGAAAATAGTTATCAGTGATATTGTTTTTTTTTTTAATTTGGTTTCTTGATATTTTAAAATTTGAATGTTTATATACACTAGAGGTGCTAGCTGCTCGAGCAATCAGCACTCTCGTCCAAAAATTTTATAAAAATTAGCCCAAAATTAGCGCATAATTAACCCGAAATTATGCCATATAAAAAATATTGATTTTTCGTTGTGGAGGTGCCAGCTGAATGGAGCTAATCTTTACAAATTCGAGACGAAAATAATTAAAGAAAATTTTGACGTAATTAAAAATTAATATTTCTTGATAAATAAACTAATGTAATTATTTCAGTTTGAATCTTTTTGCGATTCTGATGACGTATTGTTATCTACCCTGACGTGCTGTGATATGGATGGGGCAATATGTAATGCGTGCAAGAGGTTGGGGAGGGGGTTAGGTGAAGGAAGGAAGTGCTCAGTGTAGGTAGAGTATACAGAAGGGAGGCGAGATTAAAGATCTTCTGGAGGTTAAGGAGGCTTTAAAAGGGCGCTGGCCAGGCTGCGCCTAGCTACGTGCTACTGGTCGCGGTTCGGCCGGTAATTCTGACCGTGCGGCGAGCCAAGCATCTGGTTTTCGTATTCCTTGCGGAACATTTCGTTTGAGGAGGTTAGTTTTTTCTCTCGAGGTAAATATATATTTACAAATAAATCTATACAATAACGCTTAGGTTATGCTGCGGAAATCTGGCCGGAATTAGCTTTTTTCAAATGTAAGCTTATGTTTGAAGTTTCTCGTGGGAATTTAATACTTTATAACAGAAGCAGTTGGATCTTATAAAAAGCGTTTAAAATCCAACGATTGAAGCTTATCTCAGGGATTATCTTAGGTTATCTTAAGGATATCCGGCATTGGATATTTTAGAACATGAACAATGGTGTCTTGTGGAAAACTTAAAAATGCACAAAATTTAAGGTTTTGCTAGGTTACCTTAGAAAATTTTCGGCGGAATGAGATATTTTGCAACAGAGGCAGTTAAGTCTTTTAGATCATTTATAGGTAAGAACAATTTGAGGTCATATTTTAGAATTTTTGCCAATTTGGATATTTTTCATGAGATAACCTCAAGTTAAAGGAATTTCTTAGTATCCTAGAAGATATGTTTCTGTTAAGAAATAGCTAATGCCGGCTCAACTGCTTCTGTTGTGAAAAATCCATTTCCATCGACAATTCCCTAACATAACCTGAAGTTCGGTAAGCTTAAGTTTGTTGTCAACATATTTAAAGAAAGACTCTTTCACAAACGCATTACTTCTGTGTTTGAATTGCTGGGAAAATAAATGTTGGAAGAAATAAAATTCGGGTTAACTAAGATCTTACTAACGTATCCACTCTTACTTGTTGCAGAGTCAAGTTCATTGCCTGAATTTATACCTGGTGGTTATCGGTTTCCTGGTGTGCCTTCTGGTGGACCTTCTTCTCCTCCTAAAAGAAATCGTGAACGTGTTATTGATCTGAATCTTCCCCCTCGTGAGTCTCCTCCTCGGGCTGGGTCCACGTTTTCTCGTGCTTGGTCTATGTCTCCTTCCAGACATTCTCCTCCTGCCAGGCCCATAGCTCCACCTAGAGTGCTTCCTTTGCCGGACGAAAATGGATTTAGACTTGAAGAAATAGCGTTTATCCGGCTCGTTCCTCTGAAAAATTTGCATCGGTTATTCGAATTCCGAAGATACACTTTTCCTAAAAATAAATCACTTGAAATTCAAACGGCACGATGTGAATACATGCCTATGTCAGACGGAGAAAAGTATGTATTATCAAGTTTAGACGGTATCGCATTTGCAATGTTGGAGCCTGTTCATTTTCTACATGGCATATATCAACTTTCAAGTAGATATAGGAGACGTGTGAAAGTAGACATGAATAACCATACTGTTACCAGAATGGGGCGAGAAGAAATGAAGTATGTTCCAGTAGGTCGCGAACAACCAATCGTATTAAATTTTAAAGTAGTAAATGTAAAAATCACTAATCTACAGACTTGATGAAAACTAAAAATATAAAACTGAATTACAATGCTTGTGATCTGAATTCCGATAAAAAACTTTTGCGTAAATAGTAATTACTTTAAAAAGTCTGCGTGTTATGGTTCTCTATGCTTTAATCTTTTATCAGTGCCGAAGCCAGTTTTTTCCGAAGCTTTTTCAGCCTATGAATTTCTTCTTTTCTAAAAGCGAATTTCATTTAATCTTGAGAATATTTTTCTCACAAAATAATGAACCTAATAAAATAAACATAATTTAGGTAGTAACGTGAATGTATTCCACGAACTAGATGTATTACAAAAATTTAAAAGAACTTTGAAAATTCGAATACCGCACAACAAATAAAAAGAGTGAAGTCGTTATACAAGGGGACAGATCAGCTGTCACCTCCACAACGCTGTGTCGACATTCCTTTCAAGCCTCAATTTCGGGCTAAATTTGCGCTAATTTTGGGCGATAATGCCGATTTTTGGGCTGCTAGATTTTTCCAAAACCTTTTTTCTGGGGGAGGCCCTGAGTGCCCTATCGCATGAATACTGTATAAACAATGTAAGATGAAAACTCTTAATTTTGAGATGTGTTTTGATTTTGACAACTCACTAATAAATTATTTAAAATATTTAATATAAATGACAAGACTTTTTTTTCTAAATTATATTAAATGGAAGAATAAGTAAATTTTTAGAAATAATTAAAGGATTGAAAATATATTTGTAATTTCCAAAGTCGATTTGTTAAACCGAAGTTCATTTCTATATTTTTATATAAATATTGCAAACAAAAATAGAACTTTGTATTTGCAATTAATATTGATCCTTTTGTCTTTCATAGGATTCAAAGATAAATATGCATCTAACTGTGTTAATAAAACTTTCTAATTACATAGGACCACAAATCCATAAAAAAAATCAAAGCAAACAGTGCAACGTCTACTATATGTTTTTTTGGCCACTGAATTCGAATTAGTTGGGCATTTAGTCCTAGTACGTTAAGCTTTTCCGTAAATCGTGGAAAGCTATGGCTTTACGGTTTGAGTCTTAAAATTACAGGTTTGCTTGAAATTGTTGGTATAAGGTTTAGGGGCTTGAGGTGCCTGGACTTTGGGTTTTTGGGCTTAGGATTTATTGAATAAGGGTTTGTGGGTTTATTTTATGTGAGCTTCAGGATCTTGAGCGAAAATTTGTAGTTTTGAGATTTAAAGGCTTAGGCTATGTAAGTTTTAAAATGAGGGATGAGGTTTGTGAGGTTGGGATGAGTGAGCCAGGGGTGTGCAAGTTTGGTGTTTTGTGGCTTGCTTAGAATAAATCCTTAAAAAAATCTGATTCGGCAGGTAAAAATAGATGGAGAATTTTTTCACGGAAAATCCAATTTTTTATGCGTGAAAATCACTTTTCCACCTATTTTCAGGATTTACGGAAAATGCTGACGTGCTATGACTAAATTCTCAACGCGTTCAGTTTCAGCAGCCAAAAATACACATAGTAGACGTTACAGTATTTTTGTTGATTTTTTTGTGGTTTGTGGTCTTGTGTTATTAATACCTATTGCAAAAAAAGATTGTCTATAAAGGAGGAAAGTCTAAAAAGTTAAAAAGTACATCAAAAGTAGATACGCAAAGCACTTTACATAAAAAAAAAATCCAGGTAAAAAGACACATATGGACTGTGAAAACGTCAGCTCAGTTCGAAAAACCACGTTACATTATAGTCGGTTTCCAGGCAGTTAGAAAGGATAGGCGATCTAGATGTGCTAATCGCTTTGATCAATGCAATTTAACCAATGTCAACGTAAATTTTTTCTTAATTTTTCGAATCTAAAAGAATTTTCAAAAGGATTGTTAAGACTGAATGAATTAGAAAAAATTCAGAGAAATTCTAAAGAATCCAAAAGACGTCGCAGAGTGAAAAGAGATTAAAAAAATTTAACAGATGCAAAATCATGTAAAATAATAAAGAAAATTTAGCACACTACAAAGAGATATATTGAGTTCAAAATAATTAGGAGTTAAAAAACTTCAAATGATTTCATAGAATTTAAACAATTTCAAAGAAATTGAAAAGAATTCTAAGAAATTCAAAAAGTGAAAAAAGGGAATTATTTTACTTCGAATATATAATGCATTTTTGTGCAACAATGAGGATTGAAATCTTTCGAATTCTTCCTCAGGTCTTTGAATTTGTATAATTCTTAACTATTCGTTTAAACTGTTTCTGTAAAGCAGAAGATAAAATGTTATCAATCTTTTTAATAAACGCAGGTATTTCTGTAACGTAGTAAATAATTTTTTCCCTTGTAATTGCATAAATTGTCATAAATCTCAATAATTGAGAAGGCAAATAAGATAACGACGGTAGCTATATACAGAGAAACATTCTCAAAGTTTACTTTTTATACTCTCATCGAAATTCAGAAAGTGAATATTTTTATTTAATGAACATGTTGATCATAATTTGTATTGTGTGTTTCCTCATTGCGATTTGCCCTAATCATATTGGTAAATATCGTATCTATTATTTAAAATCTGGTTATATCGCAGTATATTTATTGCTTGTTTGCAAATGTTGAAATTATAATATAATTTCTATAATTAATAAACTGTATAATTATTATTATTTTGTTGAAAATTCTTATTTTATGGTAGAAATGGTTTTATGTTGCCCAAATTAACCCATTCATCTTTTTTGAATAAGTTTAAATCTATTTTATTTAAAATTAAAATACTTTTGGGCATCCTAAACATAAGCAAACTTAAAAAATGAATAATTATTCGAAATTTTTATTTTGTAATAAAGTTTCTTAATATATTTCATGTTTTCTTATATAACACAGCCACACACAAAAAATCTTTTTCCGGTTTTCATGTAGGTCAGACTATGTTCACTATATGTTTTTGGGAACGCTGAAACCGAATGCAAGGTACAAACTCATCCTGAATGTCAGGGTTTCGACATAACCTTTAAAATACCTCTTAATCCAAGCTATGTGACGCTTTAACAATTTGAGTTTAGCATTAGCGATGGACTGGAAAAAATACTTGAAAAAATTTTTATGATGTTTTTGAGGTTATGCTAGAATTCTGACGTGCTGGGTTTTTTGGATCTTGTGTTTGTATTCAGCGACCCACGAAATCAAAAAAATACTTTAAAAAATGTGATAAGGTTTTTTAAATTTATGTCAGAACCCTGACTTTCTGGGTTTTTGACCTTGTATTCGGATTCAGCGACCCAAAAAATATATAATAAACGTGGTCTGAACTCCAGATCAGGAGAAGTTACTAAAAAAATGCTTTAAGGTTCTTTCAGGTTATGTCAGAACCCTAATGTGCTGGGATTTTTTGAAACTTTTATTCGGATTCAGCGACCCAAAAACATATAATGAATATGGTCTGACCCCCGGGATCAAAAAAATACTAATAAAAATGTAATGAAGTGTTTTAAAGCTATGTCAGAACCCTGACCTTCTGGGTATTTTGACCTTGTATTCGGATTCAGCGACCCAAAAAATATATAATAAACGTGGTCTGAACTCCAGATTAGGAAAAAGATACTAAAAAAAATTTGTTTATGGTTCTTTGAGGTTATGTTAGAACCCTGATGTGCTGAGATTTTTTGGAACTTGTATTCGGATTCAGCGGCTCCAAAACATATAATAAACGTAGCCTGACCTCCGGATCCGGAAAAAGATACTAGAAAAGAATGTTTATGAGGTTTTTTTTTAAGAAATGTTTGAATAAAAAAAATTTTTTAAAAACATTTAAAGCATAACATAATAAATTCTTTTATATTTTTATTATTTATAGTAGATTATACTACGTCAAACTAATTCCTGATCTCTAAATTCGAAAAATATAATACAATTCCAGGAATTGAAAACACAAATTTACAACATTTGAAAGAGATCTATAGAATGAAAAAAATGATTTTGGTGCCCTAATTATAGATAATCATCAATTGTTTATGCAAAAAAATTAAAAGGCTTTGAATTTTTTCAAAGGATACAAGTAATTCTTTTAATTGTTTTTTAATTCTTTTAAAAATTATTGAGTTCTGCGTAAAGCCTTGCAATTTGTGTACATTTTGAAATTTTGAAATGTATATGGAGAGAAAATCATAAAATGTAACTAATTTTTTTAATGTAATAATTATACAAATTTATTTGCATAAACTGTCATAAATAAAAATAATTTAATAGGATAAATTAGAATAATAACTATCTTATATGAAGTGGAATCTTTTTAACGATTTTATTTAAAAAGATATGAACCCTAATTTGTATGATGTGTTTTATGCTAGTAATTTATCCTAATGCTAATTTTAAATATAATATCTGTAACCGAAATTGCAATTTTAATCTCAGTATTTTTTTAAACTAAAACAGAAGAATTTTTGACAAAAAAGACCATTCTTCAAGGCAAAATTTGTTTTCAACCAAATTGTTCAATTTTCAACATCAGAATCTAATTGAAGTTAAAGCAATAAGTATTTAACCAAAAATATCGTTTGAAAAACAGGTATTGGTAAGTATTGTATCCAGCACTTTTTCGCGAAAAATTATTATATTTTACAATACTTATTCGCGAAAAAATTATTAGATCCATTACTAATACTTTTTTTCATAAGGGTAAACTAGTTAAATTTTCGGATAAAAAAGACATTTGCAACCATTTCAATTCAATTTTCATGGAAAGAAATTAATTTGGATGTAAAAAAAGATTAATTTTTACCCAAAAATAGAACATTTAAATTTTGAGTTCGAAAAATTATTTTTAGATTTACAAAAACAATCGAATCTACAACAAAATAGTAGAATTTTTACCTAAACGCATTATTTGCAAACAAGAAGACTAATATTCTTCCAAAAAATATTTAAATTTTCGAGCAAAACATTGAATTTGCAAACAAATAATGGGATGTCTTATCTTGATCTAAAAAATAATTTAAAACTAAAATAAAAAAAGTTATACTAATAACATGAATTTTTAACCAATGAAATGAATTTCCATTTGAAATAAATGAATCTTTAAAGAAAATTTAATTAAAAAAGAAAGAACTAAAACAGATGACTTTTCAAACAAGAATATTAATTTAATACTAAAAAAGATGAATTTTGAATTGAAAAATATAAATTTTCGTCAACAAAAATTTAAACAAAACTTTTAAACTTTCAGCTTTAAAAATGAATATTAAAACTAAAAAAACATTTAATCAAACATGGAATCGTTAAATTTTAAGATTACAAATTTAATTTTCGACAAAGTAGTTCCATTTTCTACGGAAGAAATTAATTTTCAACTGAAACATATAAATTTGTCACCAAAAATTAAACAGTTAACTCTTAAATTTTAAAAAGAATCAGTCAACTAAAGAAGTTAATTTTTAAACCAGAAATGGTATAGTTTCGTTTTTAGGTTTAAAAAAATCTAAAAGAAAGAACACTAAAGAAATTCACAATAAAAATGTCAATCTGTAACTTTAGTCACTAGTCCAAAGTATAACAATAGAACTCAACGATTCTTGTTTGAAAATGCATCTATTTTTGTTGAAAATTTTTTGTTATTTTTTTGCTTTGAAACTGACTTGCTTGAAAATTTAAATATTTTGGTGAAACTGTTTTCTTTTTTTGGGCAATAATAACTTTTTTTACTGAAAATGTAACTATTGCATTTTTTGTTGAGGCATAATCTTTTTTAGTTGAAAATTAAACAATCTGATTGAAAATTCATGTATTTTGTTGAAAATTCTTCTTCTTTGGAAAAATATTAGTCGTTTTGTTCGTAAGTTTCTTAATTTGTTAAAAATTTCACTATTTATTTGTAGATTCGATTTTTTATTCGAAGTTAATCCCAACGTTATTCCCAACGAAAAATTCCACGTTCCGGAGACACTGGTGTCGGATCGGGCGCTCTCGAATCCACTCGGCTTCGGTCGCCAAGTTGCCCAGAGCGACCGAGCTCCCATCTTCTCAAGATCCATCCTATCAAAGGTAGCAAGAGTGGCATTTCACGAGATGACTTACTTTAGCTCCCAGAGCTCGTTCAAGGAAATCTCTGTTATAGAGCAAAGAATTTTAACCCTGCAACATGCTTAATCAAACGGCGCTCAACGAAAATTTAATCCTACCATTCTTGTTGCAGGATCAAGTTCCCAACCTGAAAGAAACCACGTTCCTGGCTTATCTCTTGGTGGACCTTCTTCTTCTCCTATAAGAAATCAAAACCGTGGTATTGACTTGAATTATCCCCCTGTGGATTCTCCTCCTCATCCTAGGGCCAGTTCTCATCAACTTCGCTCAAGGTCTCCTCCTGCCAGACATGTTTCTCCTGCCAGGCACATACATACACTTATAGTTCTTCCTTCTCCGGACGGAAATGGATGTGGACTTGAAGAGATTGCGTTTATTCGGCTAAATTCCCTCAAATATTACCACGATCCATTTGAATTCCGAAGATACACTTTTCCTATGAATGAGTCACTTGAAATTCATGTAGGAAAAGCTGGATATAGGCCAATGCCATTCGTGGAAAAAATTGTACTGTCAACGTTCGATGGTATCGCCTTCGCGACATTGGAGAATGTGCATTTTTTGGGTGGAATATATAAAATTTTTCATAAAAAAAGGTTACGTGTAAAAGTAGACATGCATAGCCACACTGTTAGACGAATGGAGCAAAATGATAAGCGGTGTACACCAGTAGGTCCCAAACAACCAATCATACTGAATTTCAAAGTAGTCAATGTTAATATACCCCCTCCTCTTCCCCCTAATTTAAATTAAACATATAAAAAGAAAAGATAATCATGGCGATCTGAATTCGGATAAGAATGTTTTGTGTAACCAGTATCTACTTTCAAATATTAGCGTGTTATGGCTCTTGACCACTTAGGGCCGTTTCTACGAATCGTGCCTAAATTTTAATCCTTTATTAACTTTGTTTAATCAGCAAATTGCGTTTCTGCATTTTTTAAACCATGATTTAAGTACCCTAATCGGTGTCAGACTTAATCGGCCATTTTTGGCCGGTAAGCGACTTAACCAGCGATCATCCAGGGTCAATGAAACATTAAAGTTGAGTTTAAGTGTAGAGCAACAGCACATTGTGTGAAATATGCCTCAACACGAAATCTATAAAAAAATTATTTTTCCTTTTTTTTCGCTTCAGAAAAGCAAGTAAACAGCACGTAATTTGTACGTCAGAGGCCTGTTTATTTGGGTTTGCGCACCAGAGATCGCGCGCTAACACAAGCAGATTAAAAATCTGACCACCTTCGCAGCTGAGTTTTTGTTTTCGATTGCTTGTCAGTTAGGCGCTGCGGTATTTTTTCGCATTTCTTACTTTTAAAGTAAATAAAGTAAGTTGAAATAGATTATGTGTCTAGCTTATTCTTGTTTTTCCACTTTGAAGGAGAAATTTGTAAAAATGTTCCGTTGGTGAAGGTGACGCAGCTTCTTGACAAGTTTCGCAGTATCATATTTTCTTTGTTTTAATAAAGTTAACAATATTACCCAATATAATTATTTTATTATACTTCTATTTCATAGTTTTATTATCCTTCTTTAATAAATATATACTGCCCTTGACAAATAGACATATCTATTTTCACGAAAATTAAAAAAATTTTATAAATTGAGTTTTAGATATCTACCAAGTAAAAAATTGCACTTTCTATAATTACTAACTAAGAATGAGCAGGCACTGTAAGAATACATTGCATTGTTTTATAGTGAATAATGGATAGAAACATTTCAATTTTAATAAAATATAGGATGAGGCCTTATTCAAAATTACCAAAGAGCTAATTTCTTCAATATTCGTTTTAATATTTTAAAATTTCGGTATAAAAAGAACAGTGAAATTTCTTATTTCAGACTTTCTCTGCTTTTAGAAAACTTTTGTTTTATTGCCTTTTTATTCTGTTTTTGTTCATAAATGCGAACTAAATTAATAGAATCATTACGAAAATGCAAATATTTTTGGTAGGAATTTTAGGAATATTCGTTGCCCAACCCCCTGAACTCGTGTCTGTTTGTATATCGTTTTCGTCGTTGTCTTTTTAGTTTAGATTCAGAAAACAAATGTTTTCCCTGCCAAATAAATAGCAATTTTACGGTAAAATGTGTTTTATGTGAGCTGTACTCTTTGCGCCTTTGATCTCTTTTAATTTTGAACTTCCCTTTTCTTTTAAAAATGTTGAGGATGGATTCAATTTCTGAAATTTACTTTTGACCATTTCACTATTACCATTGCTGCAAAAAACAGAAATACTAGCAACATCTAAATTCACATTTTATTATTATTTCAAAAACATTATTTTAAAATTTATTTTAAACATTAAAAAATAAATAACATTGCTGTGATTAGCTTTTCCAGTAGCTGGACTGCTTTAAAAAAAATAAGCTAATAGGGAATACATCAAATGCCAGACTATCCAAAGTTATGAAATCGTCAGCTTACTCAAAACTAAGTGTAGTACTTTGAAAAATTTTTTACATTTTAAAAATATAAATATAATACAGAATTTCCTTCTGAAAGCATAATAGTTTTTAGGTCTCTTAGTTCGAATGTCTAGAGATTTTCGCTAAGTCTCAACATTAAAAGCTCTATTTTAATCAACATTGTACACGAGTGAGATTTAACAACAGTGATTAGGTTCGAATACTATCCAGCAAGTATTCACTGCCTGTATATGGAAGCCTGACAATGCCTGATACATTTACAACTCTTGCTGGTACATCACTAGCGAGCATTTTCATCCGCTATCTGTTTGAAAAAGTTCGCTATAAACACAGTGGTGTTTAGATTAATCGTTGCTGAAAAAATTATATAATGGAGACTTCAAGATCGCTTGATATTCCAGAAGGAATAAAAACGTCTCAGCAATGATGAGGGATGCTTTGATGTTACTATTCCACAAGTTCCAAAAGATCCATAGATCCCACAAGATCGCACAATGACTGGAATGTCATTGTCCGTGCACAACAACCACCAAGAAACGAAGAGGAATTTCAGATGTCGATTCATAAAGCAGAGTGGATGATACCATATGTAATGCCGTGTGATCAACAAAAGATAAGAGTTGCCGACTTTCATTAAAAGAGATTTTCTTATGACCATTAGTTTTCGCTCATAGGAATTGTATGAATACCCCCTACTCCTTAACACGCCAAGACATATATGGACTGTAAAAGAGTCAACTAAGTCCGAAAAACCACGTTACATTATACTGGGCTTTCAGAAAGGTAGGAGGATTTGGCTAGCCAGATATGTCAATCGAGTCGATGACCTCAATTTAACTAATTTCAAGGTATTCTCATATTCAGAGTACTGTCCATACAGTAATTTGAATCCAGACTTTGGCCCTAATCCGTTTGCGCTATTCTATGACATGTATTTACACTTCAAAGCAGCCTACTACGGTAAAGAGGCTGAACCAATGGTAAATATACGTGATTTTAAAAAATACGCTTCACTCAGTTTTATTGGTTGCTCAAAATATAATGAGTTTCGTAAACAGGCCTTGGTAGACGTTCGTTTGGAATTTAAATATGCACACAATTTCCCTCCTGAAGTTAAAACATACTGTCTAATTCTTTATCGCCGTATTATTCAGTATCAGCTCGGTTGGTATCAGTCGGTTTCGTAAAACCAACAGTGGTGGGGATAAAAGTTATACAGAGAAATGGCGATATTCGTGGCTTACGCACAGTTACCATGGTCTAGAATGGACATTTGGTGATATACTCGATAAAAAAGTAAGGCTTTCAATCCAAAAAAATTACGTGATAGTCTTGCATCAACATCAAAGGATTCAAAAGGAAACATGGTTGGTCCAAAACATGAAAAACGGTTATAATTTGGAAAATCCGGACTATTTAAGACTAAAAAAATTGTACGTCACAGTTTTAATAAGATTTTATCGCCAGCTCATAACTAGATGAAATAAGGATTTATCCTATAGGTAATATTAGATCAAAGTTTTCAAGAAGCTTAGGGAATTTCCTCTCTCAAACAGGCAAACCATGTTCCTAGATGTTTCGAGAACTCAGGGGATTCCCATCTAATCTGAATAAAACTTGGGCATCACATTTGATGTTGTAGGATCCACCTCCATCAGAGAAACACGAATTTGCTCTAGCTTTCTAGAAAACCGAACATACGAAATATAGTGCGATGAATCAATACAACTTTTGCAGGAAACAAACGAAATTCATGTACTTCGCTTTGTCGACTGGTGCATTTTCGTGGTGGAATGGCAAAAATCGAAGTGAAGATCTTAATTTGGTGTTTTTTTCGTTGGTTAATTGCTTGGGTTAAACAGATATAAGTATATCAGAAAGAGGTGGTTTTGCGCTGATTTTTATTATCACATTACTCAGACCTCCCAGCTTGTCAAAGAATGCTCCAATCATTTTGTCCTTTACAGATCGAGGCATTCGCACTTCCACTTGCGTATCCTCATCTCCAAACAGCAATATCTTCTTTTGCTGTTTTGTTCAGACGTTGTAAAATACAGCCAGGTTTCTTCGCCTGAAATATTAAATCACATTCTTCTCAAACCAAAAGGGTCCCGATTCAACTCTTTTTAACACTATTAAAACCTTCTAAACCTTCAAATGTTTATGGAGAATTTTGTGGACTGCTCGTGCACTGGTATATAAGGTTTGCTCTATCTGCCGGTATGTTATCTTTTCCTTACCATTCCGTAGATTCTTCACAGTTGCAGTGATTTCAGATGTCACCGTTACCGAAGGTCGACCTTAGTGTGGGTGATCCCCAACATCAAAATGCCTTCTTTTAAACTCTTTGTACGATCGAAAAATTTTTCCCGATGAGGACAATCCTTGCCCGATACCGGAGAAATTTGATTAAAACTTCGGCCTACACTTTATCCGTGAGAAAAATTATTTCGAATCATAGCAGGATATCTTCCTTCGTACACAACGCCATTTTTCAATTTTTTCTAGCTGCTATCTTGAACTGCACTATGACCTGCGTCAAGATATTTCCTGTCCCCACTAATTCTTGTCTCTCTTTCTAATTATGTGTTACGTCCAGATGGATGAAACTTACCTTGTTAAGAATAATTATTTGAAAGGCTTTCTCGATTTTGAACTAAATCTAGGATTTTGAAACAAGGATGAGAATAACTTCCGAAGGTCAAAATAACTACACACTATTCTACAAATAATTAAAAATAGAATTGTATACACGACATGAAAAAGTTTATTAAAGTAAGGAAATTAGAAGTTTAAAGAATTAGCTGAATTAAAATTTGAGAAGGATTATGTTTATGATTTTGTGAGACTTTACTTTAATAGATTTGATTTAAAATCTTATGTGCACGGGGTCTTTCAGGTAGCAGAAACTCCTAATTCCAGTTTTATACTTTAAAAGAAGAAAGACCTTAATGACGAGTTTTAAGAAAGTTTTAAGTTTATATTCTCATCTGATAGATTAAAACTTACCAACTTTATAATCTAAATTTGCACTAACACAAATGGGCGGGTAAGTATTTTGGGGTTCATTTGATTACTTAAAGAGTTTTCAACTAAACTGGATTTTCCAACTCGAGCAGCTTTTCCTTTTGTTGACTTGGAAAGACACAGGTACGCGTGTATGTTGTAATTGGTTTACAGGAGAGGTTGATTGTCCTTCTTGTGGTTTACTGTAGCGATGGTTGACAATGAGGATTGTCAAAGGATGTTTATACCTGCTGAGTTAAGTTTCACTTTCTTTAAAAGCAAAAATCGATTGATACTTCGCTGTCTATATTTCAAGGCGCACACTCCTCTCGTGGAAACATACTGAACATTTACAAGTCTACTGCGCAGCCATAAGTAGAATATAAGTCCACTAAGCATCCATAGGCACCATATAAGTCCACTGCGTAGCCTTATGCGCCACCAAACAGTACTGATAAGCCATAAGAGTCAAATTCTCTCTCTCTCCCTCTCTCTCTCTCTCTTTTGAGAGATGGACTGCACGATTCCCTCAGCGATTGTAAGACAACGATGGATTGATTGTCATATTTTGCACGCTTTCCGAATTGTTAAAAGTTTCTCTTGGGCAATGGACTGCAAAAATTCCCTCAGCTATTGAAAGACGACGGTGGGTTAGAAACTTCTCTCTTTCCCTCAGCAAAGAAATTTGCTTCAGTAACTTTAATAGTAAATTTACTAAATTTTTATTTAACTCCAGGAGCAGCTTCTGAAAATAATGAATATTTTACTATAATTCCTAAATGGTAACAGAAATATAAGTTATCCTAACGGAAAGAAGTGCGCACTGCTCGCTTCTTGATCGCTTTTTAATTTGTCTTTCTGACCTAAAAATTCATATCTTGTTGCAGAAATTTCATGTTTTTTGGAAAAAAATGCTACTGTTAGCTACTGTTAGGTTTCTGCATAAAGATTCAGTGCCGCGTCTCTGAAAATTCCTACAGAAATTTATAACAGTGTCAGTGAAGGATGTCCCAGAAATTATAAGCATGGAGCTTATAATTTCTGGCTGGTTGTGCAGCTTGTTATCGTTTTCGTAAACGCTTACGTCCCGGTTATTCAATCTAATCTTTCCACTTAAGGCGATCGCTATTTTTAAAATTTAATTAAATTATAATTTTAGAAAGCTATTATAGCGCATTACTTGCAATTATCGCGATCCACGGAAATAAACGTACTAAAATCAGGTTTATTGTAAATAACAGCAATTTAAATTAACCTGTTACTAAAATCAAAAACAATTAATTGATTTTTAGGAAAATCAATTAAACGTTTCGAGAACTCAGGGGAATCCCCCATCTAAGTAAAACTTAAGTATCACGGTCGGTATGGCAGTACATGCAGTACTATTAGACCGAAGTTTTTAGAAGTTTCGAGAAACTCCCAATCCCTCCCCCTAGCTTAGTTTGGTCAACTATGTTTCTTGAAGTTTTGACAACTCAGGGAAATCCTCCGATCCCATTGGTGGCATTCACACAAAAAATTGGTAGCTCCTTCGGTCGTGAAGACAGGGATCCAACTTGACGACTTAGCCATGGATTCGTGACAGTGACCTTACCGACCGAGCAATTACCGTCTGTCTAGTAACTGACCGGTGACCTCATCTGTCGATGGCAGCTAGGACTGCGTAACTGTCGTAGAACCGGCATAGGTGTACTATTCTGGTATACTATTTATTAAAAATTAAAAATTTGTAGGATGAAGACTGAGTTGCAAAACGTGTCAAAATCGACTGACTCTCCCTATTTTTACAAGCATCTCAATCTTCCACCGACAAGATTCGCGCAATTTCATCAAATCATCTCTGTTATATTTGTGTTATGTGACAGATTCAAGCCTTATCGGCTTCGGATTCGCATTTCCAAAGTTCCGTTGTCGCATTTCTTTGCAATTTAGACCGCCATCGACATGTGGAAATTTTCCACAAATAACCAAATAGCTCTCCCTTCTTAAAAATTAACAATATAATTTTTTCAATAATCTTCATGCGCCATCGGATATCGTAAACGTGTGTGTGTGGGGGAAAAAACAGTATTTACACTAACTTTTTTGCGTTTTTCATAATAAAGAGGAGTTGTTAATCAACAACTTGAGTGTGTAAATTTATAAAAATTGTTTAAAAACATTTTTCCAGGTTGGAAATATTTTAAAGACGCAATCGGTCGCCAACCTGGCTGAACGTCTAACGCCAGTAGACGCTCAGCCAAATTGGCGACCGGTTGTGTCTATAAAATATTGCCAACCTGGAAAAATGTTTTTAAACAATTTTTATAAATTTTAAGTCTTATCATGTTTTTAAACATCACATAAGTTATTTATTTCCATATTTAATCATTAATTTTATTTTTTTGGACTTAAAATATTTGGAATGAATTTCCTGTAAATTAAAACAATTCAAAATAGCTTAATGAATACAGAAAACTTAAAAAGATTTAAGAGAATTTATTTCTCACACGACCTTTATTTTTTTTTTTAAATTCAGTAAGTATTGAAATATTTTAAATTCTTCTTTGGGCCTTAAAATTTGTATGAAGCTTTTTAAAAAAAATTGAACTGTGTATGTAATGCTAAAAATATAATGTTCTCAAGCTTTTTAATAAATCACTGATATTTCCATTGGGTAGTATTTAATTTATGTCTTTCGTACTTGAATAAATTGTCGTAAATCTCAGCAGTTAACGAGTAAATATGAGATATCTATTGTACCTGTAGACAGTGAAACGTTTTTAACGTTCATTAGTTAGACTCTTATCGACATTCCTTAAAAGTGAATGCATTTGTTTAAAAAAATGTGGATTATAATTGGTATTGTGTGTTTCCTCTTTTCGATTTGGCCTACTCCTATTGGTAAATATAATATCTTTAGTATGGAGACCTGTTTCATCGCAGTATATTTATTTCATTTTTGAAAATGTTGAAATGAGTTGAAATTATAATAAATTTTTTGAAAGTTAAACTTTATATTTTAAATTCATGTTTAATCTTATAATTAATAAATTTTATTAGTATGTCGTTTAAAATACTTATTTCATATATCTGTAACCTCCAAATTTAAATATGTGTTATACTTTATGAAATATGCCTTGATATCAATTTCACAATTAAGCTCTTAATCATAGTTTGTAAGATTACACGAACAAATAAGAAAACTTTGTTTATTAACCAAAAATCGTTGAAGAGTTTAAATTTAATTTGATAATCATGGTATTTGAAAACTTGTGAAATATGAAAATTGATTATATTTCTTGTTTATTTTGAATCCTTCAAACACTGAGTAATGAAAAGCAAATATATTTTTCATTGCGCAACCGCTCGTTGTTCTCCTTCACTAGTTTTCAAATTTAAATAAGATAAGAAATTTCGTTATTACCCTAAGACGATATATATAATAATCCTTATTGTGCTGCAATTAATTGGTTCTAATCAATGAAAGAGTCAAGGAAATTTTTTTTGAATCAAGTCGAAAAATTATTTACCTATTTCAACATAAAAAAAACTTTAATAATAAATTTCCCGTCATTAAAGCCTACAAATATTTTGATTGTCTAATTATCTACCTTTCAGGTAAAAAACATTTTCGCTTTTTTATAAAAAAATGTTTATTTTAAAGATATTTTAATTTTTGAGTCGCATAATTTCTTACTTACGTCGCCACGCTGGCGCGGGTTCGATTTCCAATGAATAAAATATCATGCGTAAAATTTGGCCCCTTCATGCAAAAAAGTCGTTATTTTTCCGCCTGTTAAAGAAAAAAAGTAAAAACATTATTTAATATTTATATTTTACTGCTTTAATGTAAATTTGCCTCTAATTACAAAATTTTGAAATCTTTATTTATAATGTTTCACTATAATTGTGTTGTAAAAATAGAAGGTCTAATTTTTGTCCAAAATTTGTAGTGTCTTAGCAATTTGGTAATTTTAAAAACGATAATTTAAAAAAAATCTATTTTTGAATTAAAAAATGTAAGAATTTACTTTCTAGGCATTTTTTTAGCGGAGTCAAATATTTTTCTAAAGAAACGAGAAAAAACATACCACGACTCGCATTTGAACCGGAAGCGCCACTGTTCAGGAGTGGAGTATTAACCAATTACGGCACCGAGGCCATTATTTGCCCAGTAGTCCGAAAAATTTAAAATCAAAATTTAAATAACTAATTCCCCTTTTTGAAAAAATAGCATCATTACGGGCAATCTGAATCGTGCGTTTAGATTCCAGTGGAGCTAGAGAGTTTTTTCCCAACCTAAAAATGAAAAATCAATATTGAAAAATATTGATTTTTTCCAGTACACAAAGCAGTTCACTTCAATTTGCAAAGTTGCAAACAGCATCTCTATTCGTTAAGAATTAGAAATCTTCGTTGGGCAAAATAATCTTTTTTATGAGAGGAGCATAGCGTTCATAACATTGATTGAAAGACTTGCAGAATTAAAATCTGATGACTATTTATCACTAATTTTGTTTAAATGAACTTTTACTCCTTGCTGCAGATAATTTATGGCAACTTTTCGTATTTCTAAAATACCAAATACTTTAAACGTTAAAAAAATGGATCAACTTTTCGTCTTATTACTTTTTATAGAGCAGCAAATCTAAACACAGCCACATACCTAATCAAACAGTTCAAAACAAAATGTAATCCTCACTTTCTTGTTGCAGAATCAACTCCTGGTCGACCTTCTTCTTTTCCTGAAAGAAGTCATGAACGTGCAATTGACCTAAATCTTCTCCCTGCCGAGTCTCCTCCTCGTTCTAGCTCCAGGTCCTCTCATTTCGAGTCCAGTTCTCCACATGCACGGTCTAGGTCTTCTCCTGTCAGGCAGCCTCCTCCATCTAGAGTCATAATTCCTCTTAGAATTCTTCCTTCTCCGGATGGAAATGGATGTGGACTTGAAGAAATTCCTTATATTCGGCTTGTTTCTCTTAAAAACAAGTACATGTCATTCGAATTCCGAAGATACACTTTTCCTGTTGATGAACTACTTCAAATTCAAATAGCAAAATTTCGATATAGGCCTATGCCATACGGGGAAAAGCTTGTATTATCAACATTCGATGGTATCGCATTTGCAATACTGGAGAATGCGCATTTTCTGGGTGGAATATATAAAATTTTTAGTACCAATAGAAAACGTGCGAAGGTAGACATGAATACCCACACTGTAACAAGAATGGAGCGAGATGAAATGCGGTGTGTTCCAGTAGGTCTAACGGAACCAATCGTATTAAACTATAAAGTAGTCAATGTAAATTTCACTCCCCTATACACTTAGTTTAAAATAAAAATATTAAACAAAAATATAATGCTTGCGATCTGAATTCGGATAAAAACATGCTATGTAACTTGTGACGTGAAGTTACAGCAGGGCCCTTGCTCCTTCCGGCACTGCCCTAGTTCGGAAGAGGAGAGACCCAAATGTTGGCGAATGGGGTCGAAAAAACTCGCAATTAGGCTAAAAGGTTGTTGATCACAGATTGCCAGTTCTCTGCTACTAAGCGACCGGAAGATTCTACGCTCACGATCGCTAAAGCGATAAACTACGCAAGCATTCCGATGTTTGCATCTCTGTAAGCGAAGTAATAAATATCTCAAATTTATTGAAAGTATGGACTTATAATTGAATTTTCCCTACATCATCCTCAATCCTCCGCTTCCCAGAAATTGTAGCCAATTTCCGGGAAGTTGGCCAACAAATACTACTAATTACTTTAAAAAGACTGCGTGCTATGGTTGTCGACGCTTTTCTACCAGCTTTTGTTTAAAGGATCATAGATAGGGCCTCGATAGACCCTTATACGAAATCGAAATGAACCTGAAAACGTGTATCGATCTATGTCCCTCTTTGAAGCCGTATACACCCTGATATAAATCCGCAACTTGAAAGCATATATTAATCTGTCCCTTTTTCAAGCTGTGTACGCTCTGATAGAAAAAGGCTTTTTTTTTTAAAGAATCACAGATCAGCATGCTCCGTGAGAATACGATTCTCGATTCTTTTAAGTTTAACTTTAAATTGTTTGTGCTCACATGTGCGGGAAATACAAATACCGAGCGCTTAGCGCGACATAACTAAATTATCGAGTGTGACATGTGAGAACCACAGAACACTTGCCCTCAGCTTTTGATTACAAATTAAACTACTTTGTTGGAAGTTTATGTATTACAGTTGAAAATTCGTCTTATTATGAAAAAAAAATTAATTTTCATGTTGGAGAATCTCATTTTTTGAGATTGAGAATGGAAATATTTTATTTTTAAAGCTTCAACTATTTCATGCTTAGATAAGAATTCATATAAACCAAGTACGAAGAACTATTTCAATATCTTCATTTTAAGTAGTTAATTTCAATGTTTATTTATTATAAGCTCCCCATCCTTTTTTCAGAAGTCGTATATCGTGTATTTTTTAAAGAACTATCGTTTTCAACAATGAAACCGTTTTGAGAATATCAATCAAAATATGTCTAAATCCTTCTCTAACTATCGAAAACTGAAAATACAATAAAATTTTCGTTACATTATGTACAATTTTAAGATAACAGTTTAGGTGAATAATCCTGTTTTACAAGATGCTCCTCTAGGGTATTCCAAACAATTTTTATTTGAAAGTTGGAGCTGCTAGTTGATACACGACCCTGCCGAATCGCCCTTAACGTTTTAGAAAATTAGTAAATTGATGTAGGTACACCGTTGAAAACATCACTGGAACTACACTAGGTAAAACAATTAAAACATATCATTATGTTATGTGTTCGATACAGTGACTTTGACATAAGGTTACCTTTAACTGAGCAGAGCAGACGGAAATAACTTCACCTGTTTGGAAAATCTGTTTAAGAAGGTTCTGTGTCGACGCAGTACTGTAAGCAGTTTCGTATAAAATTTTCCAAGTGCTACTAACCTCTATCCAATTCTATCCATCAAGCTTAAAGTTTTGCGTTTTATGGTAAATCGGAACTTTTGAAATCACCAATTAAAGTTTCAAATGTCGGGCCTCGAACTAGTTCATAGGCGTGGTGTCTACACGCTAAATTGTGTACGTCTGTCTCAAGCTAACGCTGGAGAAGAGCACGTACGTCGTATGTGTTTAGAGCTTTTCCCTAGAATAGCAATCAACTTTGTAACTGTCAGAGGTATCTGACATGGAAACACCAGGTATCTGATGATGAAGATTAGCTTCCTTATCAAGCAAAGATTTTTCGGCTTCATTATGCTGCTGTGACTTCTCCTTGTCAAGTGCTTCTCTTGATTCCTTGCTTGTAAGCAGTGCGGTTCGTTTGCATTCAAAGCAGAAAATTTGTTCCGTCTGCATTATCTACTTTATTCGTGGCATCTTTGTGAGGATCTTGCTGCCATTCAGGTTCACGATTTTTCCAATTACTTTGTAGGACTGGGGTTGGTAACAGAAGAATCGAAAAACTGCATAGTAATTAGCTGTTTAGGAAGATGTCTGTTTTGCGGAAAGCCGTCCTGCTGGCCTCCATCGAGGTAAACGTTAGTTACTTTACGCAGCACATACCTTTTCTCCTTTAATTTAAAACTCATTGCAAAGTGAAAGACACCCACTATTAATGTATTCAAAACTTCATTGAAGCCCTTAGTTCTCCCTTTATTCACCCCATTCCGTGAAAGGTCTGCGGTGGTGTCTGTATCAATTTACAGATTTTCGAAAACTTTTGGGGCTATTCAACGATGTCAAATGTCATTAGAGGACACCGCAAAATATTCTCGGTTAGTTTTGCCTTAATTCCCACCAGGAAACCAACAAGCATTTCCAACTTTTAAATTTTCTCTTCATTGGAATACACTAATGCTGTCCCTTAAGAACATATAAAGGGATGCACTGGCACTGCAGTCTAACTTTTGGCTTAAAGCAAACTTTCTTCACTCTCTTCAAAATATAATATTACAACATATATTCCAGTCGAAAATCGAGAATGTCCGAAATTTACTTAAATTAAATTCCGATGCTCTATGCATTTTTGAGAAACCAGAAAGTGTACAGCTAATAAACCAAAATATAATTTGCAATCTCTAAAGTGATTTCCTCTGGAATTGCAGCAAATGTCAAAATATTTACACGAAATTCTTTCCTTCGCAGTTTCCATGGACCCTACATCCTCTGGCGAAAAAGATGCACCATCATTGTCTTTTAACAGATATTTAACGAGGTGCTGCGTGCAAACACTGTAATTTAGCTTATCAAGATTTACACATTATAGGTGTTTTATATTTCACAAATTAAGTTAATACGATGCTCGCTTAATCATTGGCAATATTACAACCCGAAAATGGATAAATTATCTACAGTACGTGCTTTGATGCAAATAACGGGTACAGTCGGGATATTGGATAACCGCTTGCACACGGTGACTTTGAGTATCATATATATAGTAGAAGCTGATTTATAATATTTACCTGAGCTTCATGATTAGCATACTGATTTTTGAGTTCGTCTAGAATACTTGAAAACGATCGGGTTCTAACCAGAAAAAGCTTCTACATACTCTCCAAATTTAAAATTACGTTTTCCATTACCTAGCTCTCAAAAATGCACTATTAAATGGTCTTGTATTGATCAGAATTCAGAAAGTAAATAAATTTAATTAATCGAAGTGGCACAAAAGTTGTATAGATTTTAATTCTGAAATGAGAGCTGTTAGAAACATTTACTGGAGCATGTGAGAAAACTATCTTACTTAATAGGCTCCCTGATGTAAAAAAGTTCATTTGATTCAATCTGACAAAAATAAATCAAATCTAGGGCGCTAGCCACTGGAGAGATGTTACAGACGATTGAAGAAACCTTACGCAGTCTAGTTTATAATTGACTTACTGCACATGATTTTCGAAACGAGGGTTTATCCTGCCATGAATAACTTTAGAGTCCATGTTTAAAATAATAATGGTTTATTTCACTTATTAAAAAAAATATATCTTTAGTAGGAAAGTCTACACCAACAAAGTAATTATAATATCAGGTCGTTGTAACATCCATTGAAATCTTCGCGCGTTTACCGATGTTACTAAGGTAAGAACTGTAAAATCTCGAAAAAAAAAAAATCAAAAATCAAACTAAATCCCCAAGTCTAAAATTTTATCAGCGCGTGGTCAGCCCCAACATCTTTATTTAAATTACAAGAAAAGTTGTCGACCATATGTTCGCTTTTGAGTTCAACGGGATGCAGTTCATTCCCGAGACGAAAAAAGGAGATTAGTTGACCAACTAGCAGCAAATGCTAATAATACAATCAGTCACCTTAAACGGTTATCTTATCTACAGAAAAGAAAAGCACTTTCAAAAAAATCTCTTATCTAGAGAAAAAGGCGAATCACTTTGGCGGTACTTAACTTTATTTTAGTTTAAAAAAATCAGTTCTCGGAAGTCTCGCCGAAGTGATTTGCTGAAACCAAGGAACACACCATCTTTTTGGCGACGTGTTCACCCTTCGAGAAAGCCATCCACTAATTCTTTTATAATATAAGTAAACACCAGATTCAATAATTTTGGCACTCTGGTAAAAAATTTCTGACGGTTATAACCGTATTGAGATAGGCGAAGGACGAGGATGACAAGCTTTCACGCAACGTCAATCTAATCGAAAGGAGTGTCTGCGCCTTTCCTACTGAGATGACCAAAGATGGCGCAGCTTTTACGCGCCAGACATTATTGCACTGAACACGTATCCGCTGGAAGTCCATTTCCAATATAGCCACAAGAAGTCACAACCCTAGACCTATTGACAGAGTGAAAAAAATGGAATTAGGTGAATATCTCTATACTTAAACCAACTCCGAGAGGACGCTCTTCCAATTTAGTCCAATGCTGATGTGAAAGGAGTTTTTAACACTACTGGGCTACCATCATTGCTCGCTGAGGTTAAAACTTTAAGTCCATGCGCTGAAAGGGGACCGAGTCCGGACGGTCCCTGCTCAGTAATGTTTCCGATAGGGTAGAAGGAGACAGAAATATCATGGGCTCTCTGGTCTTTTCATCTAAGAAGCAAAACCCTTGCCTCGACATGAGAGGCAGAGCAGGCGTCATCTGTCGAGTTACCTGCTCTCACTCTGTCTTGTCGTGAACGGGCCGTGGCACCATGGTTTTGCGTTTCATTGCATGTACATGGCGACTTCTCGGGGTCGCACCCCAAGAAGCCGGAGGAAATAGATAACAAATTTAAGAATAATATAAAGAAAGAGCGCTTCCTGCGAAAATTAGGACTCTCGTTTTTCGCTACAGCAGCTGATAAATTTTTAAGTTGAAGTGACCTTGGTGTCTGTAAGGTTATGTTTGTCTGGCAGGTGAAAAAAATGTTTCATCACAGAGGAATAGCTATGAATGCAATTTAAAAGAACTCACTCCAACTGATGAATAATGCGGTTCACGGTAAGAACATGGAGAGCATACGTAAACATGACTATGTCGAACTGGAAAGAGATTTTCAGAGCGAATTTCGTATCTGTGGTGTTAAGAAAGACGCAAGTCTCATTTAATAGGCCAATCTGTGTGGGGATTATAGTTTTCAATGTGTCAAAAATCTTAATTCAATACTTTCACTAAAACTATATGTGTAAAAAGTCGGAAATTAATAACAGAATTTGTTGGCTTGCGGAACAAGATTTACAGTATTAGCATATCGTATTCAATGATTATAATTGTAAAAACCGTCGTCAATCTCGATAATTAAAAAGAACAAATAAGATAGCGACTGTACTTATATATATAGGGTAACGTTTTCAACCTGCATTAGTCAGTCTCTTATCCAATTTCTTTTAAAGTGAACACTTTTACTTAAAAAAGAAAATGTGCACCATGACTGGTATTGTGTGTTTCGCCTTCACGATTTGCCCTAATCCTATTGGTAAATATAATATCTATAGTATAAAGTCCAGTATTATCGCAGTACGTTTGTTAACTCAATGTACCAGTGGCGAGAAATGATAGATTCCTCAGTGATATAGCGACCACGTGCACATGACATGAACCTTCAGTTCAGTTATCTGTTCTACGCTTGTGTCCCGGTATTGCCTTCAGCAATTCGCTTAAGAGCGGGGAGGCTCCAGTCCACTAGGTTTCTACTTTCAACGACGCAAAACGTTTACGTAAAATGACAACCCTTTTCATGGTTAGGCGCAATACATTATTTTCTGTGAAATTCTAGCCCGATACCTCATTCCATCATGTAAGAGGAAATTGCGGTATTTAAAATACAGTTTTTCAAGGATAAGCAAGCAACTGATGAATGATAAGTGGCATACAAAACTAGCTTACGAATGACAATACATAAGACCTCGCGGATTAAACTAGTGATACGCTTTTGGCTGTTTTAAACAGTAAGATTTGACTAGAAATTAGTAGGATTTCGCCTGTTCACTTCAAGAGAGCATAATGTATCTCCTTTATCAAACTATTGACACATTAGCCATACTTTGTAAGTTTACAAGAGAAAATGAAGAAATTTTCTTTTATTAACCCAAAGTTCTTAAAGTGTTTAAATTTCATTTTATTACGATAACCTGTAAAAAATTTTGAAATATGAAGAGTAATTAGATTGTTTCGGTAAATCGACTTCTCCAAGCTAACTTCTCGCTTGGATTGAATCCGATAAGAATCTTGATATTTCTGCATAGTGTATATATAATGATTAAATTTCCAAGTCATCATTGAAGTATAAACAAATAGCAGTAACCTTTTTTCGAATAATCGGAGAGAATTTAATTGCTCTAAACATTTAAAAAATCAAGGAACTAGTTTTAGAATGAACTTGAAAAATTCTTTAGTTCGCTGGTTTCACGTCTTTTAACATAAAAAATTTTAATAATAAGTTCCACACCACTTAAGCCCACAAATATTTTAAGCGGGAAATGTTCTCCCTTTCAAGTAAAAAATTCGTGATTAAAACGATGTTTGCTTTCCAAATGTTGCCCATTTTAAATTTGATCAATTTCTTAATTAAAATGTTTCCCATTCATTTAAGAACAATCGTTTAGTTTCTAAAAAACCATTTTTCAAACAATAAATTATTTACTAGTAGCAAGTTTTTGAAAACTTTTGCTTTTGTTATATATCGGAATTTTCTTTGATCTGTTATTAGTCTTATTTAGTAAGTGTAGAAAATGTAATTTTTTCTTAACGTTTTTTGGGTTTCACGAACTTCGTTATTTTGGGAATGTCAATAAAAAAAATAACAATTACGATTTTTAATTTAAGAAACTTAACCCTCAAAGACGACACTCTATCTGCGCAAGTGTATATACCACACTAGCCGAGACTTGCATGTTGGTGTTTGTAGTGAGATAGTGTCCGTGACAGGTGGTGAGACGTTTTTGCGGATTTTGTATGGAAGATGTGAGTAGAGTGTGACGGCGGAAGTCTAGGTCAGTAGAGTTTCGAGGAATGAATTGGGGAGTTAAACATTAATTTTCATTGTAGTTGTGGGGTAGAATTTGGCTAATTCGGGAGGTGAAGGTTAGGTTAGCAAGGGAGCGGGGTAGATTTGTGGTCAGGAATTTGGGTTTATTGTACACAAGAGTGGTTCTCGTGGTGCTGGGGGATGTTAGGTAGGGATGCAGTAGGTACTTCTTGGAATGGATAGGTCACAGTTACCGACGGAAGAGCGGGAGGTGGGCAGCGAGAGTACTGGCAGTGCGTGTAGTGAACTCGACCGGGACGAAATTTCCATCAGGCCACGTCGGTGGCCCGGTGTCGAGCGGCACATCAGGGAGAGGGAAGGATCGGAACGTAGGTCAGAGGGTTGCGGCAAGACGTAAGTGGGTCGATGGAGCAGATGAAAGGAAGAGAGGTAAAAGATCGAAAAAGGAGGTAAAAGAGCTTAAGGAGAAAGTAGAAGGATTGCTGAGAGAAGAGGCGTCGGTGAAGAAGGAAAAAGATGATAAAAATGAAGCTTATGGAAATCGAAAAGATAGAAAAGAAAGTGGGAGAACGTAGGAATAAAAGAAGCAGAGAGCGGATAAGGATAAGGGCAGTTAAATTCAGAATGGAGAGAAGAGAGAAGGCAGATAGGAAAAATATTCTTGTAATAAAAGTAATAAAGTTAAAGAGCCGGGAAGAAAGGAAGGGGGTGAAAGCACCGCTACAAAGAATTGGGTGGCTTAAAGGCAAATTAGGCAAAGTTAGGACGGAGGGGATAACGGGGAATGAAGTAACGGTTGTATAATTGGAGTGCGGGGTAGAAGAATCGGGGGTAATTCTCAACAAAAATAGCATTGAGTATAAGAAGGTTTTTATCAATCGAAATGGGAGTGGACGTGCAAAGGAAAAGCGGTACAGGAGGTGAAAGGGTTTGTGTACCTGGGCTTCCTGTTTCGTAGAAATGTGGGAGTGGAGTGTCATATAAAAGAGGGAGTGAGAAGGGAAAATGTGGTGATGAGGCAGATGTGGGGTCTGGGAAAGAGGTTGTTTGCAGTTGTATTTGTAAGGAGAATAAAATGTTGGATTCGATGGTGATGAGTGTCTTATTGTACGGTGTGAAGGTATGGGGGTTGAAAGTAAGTGAGGAGGTAGATAGAATACAGGAGAGGTATGTCAAGTGAACATTGGGGTTAGCAAGGAATACGACGAACTATATTGTCAGGAGGGAGGCAGGAATAACGTGTTTTCGAAAGAATTGTTTGAAGAATGAAGTATGAAGGATGCATCAGAAAGGTAGGTATATGAGTTGCTTGAAAAAACAGCATTGGAGAGAGAGAAGGAACCAGGAAAGGAGAGAATAAGAGAGTCAAAGTTTAACGGGAACTATGTGCGGATTATGCCAAGGGAGAGAGCGCAATATTTGTGTGAGAATGGAGAGCAAGGAAATTAGGAACTTATAGCGAGAATGAGATGCGGACGCACGAAGAGAAGTGGAAAGGAGTGGAATGATCATGAAGGCCTTATTGCATGAAAAGGGAGAAAAAGGGCAGTTAAATGGTTGAAGGCGATGTTGGGTAAGATGGAGAAGAATTAAAGGAAGGAGGAAGAGAATGGAGAAGAATAGATTGTATACAGAAGAGAAAGTAGATGTAAGAGGATTAGGGATTAGCCGCGGAGGAAGAGGCTGGCAATGCGGGGCAAAACGAGAAAGTAGCGGCATGCGTGTGAGGCGATACAAAGTGAGGAAGGCAAGGTCAGCTTAGAGATAATGTGTGGATGGATGTGAGTTTTTAAAAGTTTTTATACGGACATTCTGTAAAAATGAAAGTTTAAGCAAGCAAATTTTCCAAGGCCGGCAGGCTGATAAATCAACGTTTAAAATTATTATTAAGTAAATTTACTTAGCGCTGGAGAAAATGTAATCGAAAAAAACAATTATCAGACGAAATTTAATTTTTTGAAGCTCCCACTTTGCAACCCTAAACTACCATACTAGTGCCAATTTACACTAAGCGCCCCTTGTGAACCGAACTGACAAACAGTTAAGGACATGCACTTATAAATTAACTTAACCCACCCCGATGTGCCTAGGAAACCCGATCGACTAAGATGGGACTTTGTGCTCCGTCCCGTTAATTTATAGGCGCATGGTTAAGGGCGAATAACGCTGGGCCTGGTCAGGCATGACTCGGTAAGGGAAAAAAAATACGTATTATAACGTGAAAAGGAGCGAACCCTCTAATTACCGGTTTACAGCAGACACGAACTTGTGTGAAATCGATAGTAGAATTTTTAACTATCTGGTTAAAAATTAAAGTGTATACAATATTTAAACATTTAACAGCTTTTTACAAGATGTAATTTTTTGTTGACAAATAATATTTTCAATATTAATACTAATTGAGAAATTTTTGAAAGGAGAAGAATATTTAAAAATCACAGAAACTTAAAACGTATAAAATTTTTCAAAAAATGCAAACGAATATAATGAATTCGTGTATATTCTTAGTTGAAGTAGATAATATAAAATTGAAATTATATATATATATATATATATATATATATATATATATATATATACATAGTTTTTACGATGAATACAGAAGAATTTCGATT
>JAAAKG020144312.1:0-11150 GCA_010014905.2 Druon quercuslanigerum
TGACTCGTGTATTGCCACCCTCGCTTCGCTCGGGCAGCAAACTTCACACTCGTCAGAAATCACCGCCATTCGTCACTTGATATGTAATGTACTATAGCACTACACAATAGGAACGACGATAAGCAAATACAGGAGCCGGCTGGAGAAATGTAACCGCTACACAGGGAAACGTGAACGATTTCACGAACTATTTTTAGAGGCTAATTATTATAAAAGTCACCGAAATGCATCTAAAATTCACTTATTTATTTTACAGCAATGATCGTTGAATCACTAGAAACACATTGTAGAGAACATCACGCAAGAATTACCAGTGCAAACAATCAAAATTTTGACGAGCGAAATAAAATGCGACCGACTTAGAGAAAATAAAAATTAGATTATTATATATAATTTTAAATAATAAAATTCATCCTTTTCTGTTTATTTTTACAGCATTAAGTTCACAAGGCTGTCTATCCATTTTCAAACAAAAACATTCATTCGCATCAAAGTAATTCAATTTTGAACCCAAAAGATTAATTTTCTGTAAAAAGTACAGTTTCAATAATATATATAAATTTTTAACTAAAGAAGTTAAATTTACAAAAAAAAGTAGAATAGTTCAGTTTGCAGTTAGAAAATTAAATTTTGAACAAAAAACACGAGCTTGCAGCAAAATTAATTATATTTTATCTATAAATATACATTTTCAAGCAAAGCTGGAATAGTTACATCTTCACTTAACAAAACTAATTTTGTACTAAAAAGAAACGAACTTTCAGCCCATGAAATTAATTTTTAATCACAGTGATTAAAATAATTTTTTAGTAAGTATTCTTTTTTTAACGAAAGAAGGGAGTTCTTAATAAAAAATAGAATACTTTGATTTTCTACAAGACATAACGTTTTTTTAACGAAATAGATTACATTTATATGAAAGAGGTCAGTTTTCTAAAAAAAAACAATGGAATTATTAAAATGAATTTTTAACTATAATAATAAATCTTCAACTAAACAAACAATTTAATTTTTAACCAAATACATGAATTTTCAAATAAAAAGCTAAATTTTCTACTCGAAACAAAAAATACTTTAATTTTCAGCTAGTAAAATAAATGCTAAAAAACAAAAAAAGAAACGAATTTTCAACAAATTAGTTAAATTTTCAAATAAAGAACACCTAAAACAAATAAATTTTGAAGTAAAAATAGAATAATTAAATTTTCAGTATAATAATTAATTTTTAATAAAATAAAAGTAAATTTTCAACGAAATAGCACAATTTTTAACCAAGAATATAAATTTTCAACCATTTAGATCAATTTTCTACCAAAATAGACGATTTTTTAACAAAGGACGTCAATTTTTAACCAACTATTTGAATTTGTAAAGAAACTTTGAATCAAAAAGATGATTTAGTCCCCTAGAATCTTAAGTACTGTCCCAAAAATTCTTATTTCTAATAAAATACAGGAATTTTAAACGAAATATTTAAATTTTTAACTAAGGAAGATAAATTTTGAACGAAACATGTACAAGTGAAATTTTCAGTTCAAACAATTAATTTTCAAAAGTATTTGAATTAGCAATCAAAAGTGATACTTAATACTTTAACCAAAAAGAATTGTTATTTTATAACAAAAATAGTTGAATTTTACCAAAAAAGATGAATTTTCAACAAAATAGTTTAAATCCTTAACTAAAAGAGATTAATTTGGAACTAAATAGTTCCGATTTTTAACTATAATAATAAAATTAACTTCAACTTCAGTTTTTCGAAAACTCCCTAAATCTATCAAGTCTTTTCTGACATTCTCCAACTTTCTGGAATTACCTGATCTGTAGCAACTCTAGAATTAAAAAGAGGATATGTATGTTTATTTCACTCTGAAGTGTTTTCAACATAAATTTTGTCATAAGGACAACCGCAGGATTTTTCAGGGGTCTGGAGCTAATCTGAAAAATTGCATCCGATCCCAGGGAAATCGTGGTCAAATTTCAGCCATAACCACGTCTCACGACCGTGAGATCGGTAGTTACAATCTGTGACGAAAGCAATTCGACGACCCGGCATGTCTCGTGCAACCTGAGGACACGGAGCGGCTAAAGGACGACTGCCTTCTGCATTTTCCCCGCAAGTGTTTTAGCTTATTGTTTACATGCAGGGATTCTTTTCAGGTTATTAGCCAGCGAAAGCTTGGCACCTCCAAGAGCGCCGATAATAAGGATGATTAATTTAACAGAATATTCCGGGTACAATCGTCGCAACTTTCTTACAAGGTCTCTATACCTCTCTTTCTTTTCATTCACCTTGACTATGATGTTTTTGTCACCTGGTGCGGAAAATTCGATAACGAACATGGTTCGCTTCTCGAAGTCCAGGAGAACTATGTCAGGCCTCGAGTATGCAACAAAAGCAATTGTCGAGGATACTTAGCATATGTAAATAATCGAATGATCAAGTAAATAATCAAATAATAATGATCTAATAATTGCATATTCATTTATTAAAATCAAAATTTTAAAATACAAGTGAATCTGAATTAAACAATATTATTTATATATTAATTATACATTGCTTATACACGATGACCTATTTTAATCTATAATCCTAAATATCTTCTAAAATACTTTATTCACGAAGAAGTGGTTCGGACAATGCTTGACCAGGTACGAGGGGAATATTTGACTGTACCACAAATTTTGACATGGTGGTCAATTTTCAAGGTAAAATGGAGGTGAGGCCCTTTTGTCAAACGAGAACCTGTACATTTTACTGCGGATTTGAAAAGAGCGGTAAATTTCACGTCAAAAATGACCTGTGGAAAAGTGGGTTTTGTCATCTTGGAAAGGTACAAAATTAACGTGAAATGTCTGAGAAACGACCAGATATCTTCTAAAATACTTTATCTACGAAGAAATGGTTCGGACAAAGGTGGACGAGGACGGAGGGGTAAATTTAAGTGTATTATCAATTTTGACCTGGTGGTCAATTTTCAAGGTCAAAAGGTGGTAAGACCCTTTTCTTTAATGAGAATCCCTATTTTTGACTGCAGATTTGAAAAGAGCTTCTTTATAAATTTTCGGTTTTTCCATTTTGCAGTAGGCATACATTTTTTGGACTTAAGAAGCCGGAAAAACATCCAAAAATTCGTCCTTGAAATCGATGTTTATCATTATGCGCTTGAACTCTTCCTGAATGTATTGAAGGGTCCCAAAAAATTATACAAAATGGTGTAAATATCATTATGTATAAGTTTCAAGGCTCCTTCTCAGGAATCAGTTTAATTAAAAGTAAAAAACGCAACTATTTCGGTGTCGAATTTCAAAATAGTAATATTTGAATTACCAATTTTTTAATTTGGAAAATTCTTAATTACGAAAATTGTAACTATTTAGGATTTAATTTTGAGAACTACGAAAGTTAAATTTGAAAGGGATATTTATCAAATTTCGACTAAAAATTAATTAATATTGACGTTTATGAATTATGAATTCGGTAACTACTAAGGATTTATGTTATATAATTTAATGTTAGTGAAATTATATATAAGAGCAAAGAAATTTGCAAATTTAAAGGTGTTTAAAGTAGGCACCCAAAATTGTATATTTTCAAGTTTCGAGTTAAAAATTTTGAGATTAAAAAAGTGTCAAATGTATGCTTCGAAAATAAAGAAATTTTGCAATTAGTTTCTAAAATTTAAGAACTTAAAACTACCGAATGACAATAACAGTCATTCGTGAAGTTTTTTCTGAGCAAACTAAGAGTTAGGAGAAGTTTTAAGTCAGAAAAGAAATTCATTGGCATTTCCCTCTTTTTAAAGCTTCAAAAAACTCTTAACTATTTCGCGATTTTCAAGTTTAGTGGAAACCCTGATACACACCATTAGACTGTTGTAAATATCATAAAAGTTTCCGTTGTAACAACTGAGATAAGTAATATTTTTACATTTTTTTATTCTTCGCAAGAAATTCAACTTCCAATTCACTTTGATCATTTTGGTCATTTTTTCTATGATATTCTTTCCAAAACTGCACGGGATATTAAGAGATTGTATAATATTTTACTGAAATTTTAGAGAAATTGTTTAAATGAATTTGAAAATCTATAAGGTTGTTAGAATATTTTACGAGATTCCAAGGGATTTATAAAAGCTCTCTGTAAAGTATTCAAAGAAATTTTCCCGCAGGATCTCCTAGGATTTCATGGAATTACAAACATTTCAAGGAATTTTAAGGGATTTAAAAAAATATCAGATTTCATGGGACTTTATGAGATTTCATAATATATATAATGAAATCTTACAAATTATTCAAAACAATTTAGAGATCTATAAGGTTTTCAGATATCTTAGAATATTCCAAAGGATTTTTAAAGTAGTTCAGCGTATTTTGTAATGTTCACGAGAATTCCAGTAATTTTTAGAGATTCCAAAAGCTTTAAAAATTTAAGTACACGCGGAATAAACCAACACTAGAAGAAGCCAAAATTCAAGAATGTAACGGTCCTCGTCCAGAAATGGTCAAACAATGAACCGAAAACTGGCAGCCGAAAACGGGACCATGAGACTTCGTGGTACTCTAAATGTAAATGATATTATAAACAATAAGTCCTACCCCGGTTACTTCTTTGTCACAAACGATTCATGCGATAAAATAATTTTGGGCAGAAGCTCAATCATCGACATTATTTCAACTTGTATTTACATCATTCTTTATCAACGACAGAGAGTCTTCGCTTTTTATTAACTTCGGGAAACTATCCCCGAGCCCCTGACATGCTCAAACAGTCCCTTAAACTTTTTACACATGACAAAGGCCAATATCGAATTAATGTTATGCCCTTCGGCCTAAAAACTCCCCTCTGCACATTCCAAAAATTAATGCTGAAAGTACTGGGAAGTTACTGGATAACATTTTCAATAGCCTACCGGGATGATATAATTGTGTATTTCGACACCGAGGAAGAACATCTACTACACCTAGCCATTGTCTTGGAGAAAGTCGAATTTTATGGCGTCACGTGTAAGCGGTAAAAGTGCAATTTCTGAAAAACACAAATAAATAATCTGGGATACATCTTTACCGGTTAAAACAATTTAGACCAGCCCAAGCCCGCACAAACTATCCTTGAAGCAAAAACCCGAAGCACACTGAAAGAACTGAGAATTTTCCGTGGTTTATTTGGGTGGCTACGTGAGTACGTATCCTGTTTGGCTTAAGTCGCCTCCTATTTATCCGATCTGCTGAAACCAAATCAGAAATTGCGTTGGAAACCTGAGACCCAAACATCTTTTAAAGAAGTACAATCACAGCTTTCGAGACCCCTCACCCTGAATCGACCGGATCCACGATTGCCTTTTATCCATCAGACATCATCAGCCCTGAAGACCTCGGTGCAGTTCTACGTCAGGAGGTTGTAATGGAAAGAAATGCCTAGCCATGGTGTGGGCTGTGAAGCACTGTCGACCCTACTTAGAAGACCACTATTTCACTTTGGGCACGAATAACAACGCGCTAACCTGGCTCCAGCACATAAGGGATCATCTTTCCAAATTAGTACGTCGTTCATGCCTACTGGGAGAATTGACCTATGCCGTCGAACACTGTAAAGACGTCGACAACGAATTAGTCTATACTTTATCCCAGCATCTAGGCCCTGAGGGACCAGTACTTGAAGAACGAGACATTACAAGGATGTTTCCACCCTCACGAGAAGGAGTCTTGCCAAGCGAAACCTATAAACGGGTTTCCATGAATGCAAGTGGCGGTAGGCCCTTACTTGAAGAGGTTTATGATACGCAGGGGACCGACGATATAGTTAACAGTGAAGTCGAAAGATGGAACGAATTTCAGGCCCAACTTCGCCGAAATAAGATCAAGTAAGAGCTGAAAAAAGTTATTCGTTTAGAATTAATGAAGAAAACCATCGTCATTGGGGTATCGGAAATCGTTGGCATATCGGAAATCTTTTAACCTTCGTCGGCGAAGAAACGCCGCTGCAGGGCAAACGCCGAGTTATTTACTGCCAGGAAGAACGCTTCGGCGCTCTGGAGATTGGAAATGGGAGATGGGAAGGGGACAAGAATTAGCCAGTCGAAGATTTAATTAAGATAAAAGAAAGAGGGCAAGAAAATCAACATACATAGTCAGAAAATGTAGGCAGAACTCACGAGGCCCATTTATGGTATAGGCTTTGTTGCTAATATTTTGCTGGGGAAGTGATATCCGTGGAAGACATGCCCATTTTTGAGAAATTCTCTCGGTCTTAATATTTGACTGGGGAAGTATTGGCCGGGGATGACATGCCCAGTTTTTCCACATTCTCACTATCTTAATATTTCACGGAGGAGGTGATGCTAGTGATGTTCGGCGAAGGTTTGCCTCTCATGTTCCCTGGTTCGGATACTTATTTTACTAGGGAGGATGTGCTCAGGGAAGACATGCTTATGGGAGAATTTGACAGCAATGGGTGGAAAAGATGCCCTTATGAGCCAGGCAAATAGTTGCAGAGATGTCCGGAGACGAGTCTATCTTGTGGGAGGTGATGCTGTGGGAGGCTTGCCCATGTGGGCTTGTTGCAATCCCATTGAAACATATAACATTTCAACCAATCATTTTTTTCTTTCAATTTTAATTAAACTTCAATATATTTTTTTCTAAACCATCGCATCAAATTTCCGGTCATTTCCTGGTCAAGCGGCCACCCTAAAACAGTTTTTTGAGCCTAAAAAAGCATTTTTATGAATTATTTTCATTTCCTTAATTTAAAAAAATATTAATTTTTATTCAGGGCACATTTATTTGGAACGCTCAGTAATTAACATGGCTTAAAATTAACATTTTCGTCAACAAGGAAAACGAAATTAGATACATAAGATGGTAAATATGACTACTTAAATTAAGGAACGGGAAGAAACAATAAAAACTGCGATGTTGGTTTGGTAAATAAAATGAGGTTTACCCTTTAGCCGAGATCGCCGTCTACCGTACCACTATAACCGGAAATTTGTATATGAGGAATCTTAATTTGTAAGGGCCTACTTAAAAAAGCATTAAAAATGATACAACGTGAAATATTAATGCTCTTAACGAAAGAAGACACCTGTTCAAATAAGTTATTTTTATGGATTCGTTTAGAAAAAAATCAACTCTTCCGTGATGTTCCTGGTTTTAAAAATTGTAAGTAAATACTAATACAATAACATAGTTAGCTATAGGATATGACAGGAAAAAAACATCTTCCCTTTCGAATGTAACCCCAAAAGATTGTGTTTAAATACTCATGTATTTTTAGTAGAATATCAGAATCATCCTCTGCTGCTGCGTTCACGAAGTTACATAAAAGATATTTTTTTATCTGCATGGTCAAGGAAAATGAAGCTCCTTGTTTCCACTTTGTTCCTCCCATTAGCGATCTTCTTCCATTTTATTGGTAAATACAGTGGTATATTTTTTAATTTCATTATCAGATTCAATTGTTTACATAGATTTTTCATTGCTGTGATTTCTTCTTGTTTCAAATAAGTTGAAAACATTACAAAATCGCGTTCCTTCATCTCAATTTTTTTAAATTTGTGCAACCAATATGCGACCCCAAATAACTACCCTTCTATGCAAAGAACAGCATGGCAGGCCAGGAGAACCTTTCACTGACACGCACTTATTAAAAATCAACTTTATATGGGCGCATTATTTTCATCTCAATTCATTCAAATTTGCGCAACCAATATTCGACCCCGAAAAACTACCCCCTGTGCAAAGAACAGCATAGCGGGGTGACCCCGCAATTATTTAAAATCAACTTTATATGGGTGCATTCTATTTATCTCAATTTATTAAAATTTTTGCAACTAATCCTCGAACCCAAAAAACTTCCCCCTGTGCGAAGAACAGCATAACGGGCAAGGAAAACGTTTCACTAACATTGTTATTATTCAAAATCAACGTTATATGGGCGCATTATTTTTATCTCAATTTGTTCAAATTTGTGCAAACAATATTCAAACCCAAAAAACTACCCCCTGTGCGAAGAACAGCATAGCGGGGCCAGCATTAAGCTGACCCCACTATTATTAAAAATCAGCTTTATATAGGAGCATTATTTTCATCTCAATTTGTTTAAATTTGCGCAGCCAATATTCGACCCCAAAATACTACCACCTGTGCGAAGCCCAGCATGGCGGGGCCAGGAAAACGTTTCACTGACCCCGCCGTTATTTAAAATCAACTTTATATGAGCGCAAATTTGTCTTATTGTTTAGAATTTCATCTGTTTTAGTACAAATTTAATCATTATTGGATAAACATTTAACCATTTGCTAAAAAATTGAACAGATTTGTTGCCGTCATTCTTTCTGGTTGAAAATTGAACAGTTTATTAAACCTCCTTATGTTGGACTTGTAAATTAAAGGATTTTCGTAGAAAATTTACTTTTTGTTTGAAATTGATATTTAGATGTTGAACATGAAGCTCCTTTGCTGGAATATTTGACTATTTGGTTAAACGACTTTTTTAGGTCATTTTTTAATGATTCAAATTTCTTGTTGAAACTTTCACTGTTATTTTTAAATTGATCATTTTCAATTAATAATTCAACTTTGTGGGCAAAAATTGAATAATTTATACAAAGAAAATAACGCCACAGGATAACATTAAAAAAATTCTTAGCTTTAACGGTCTTTGGTGTCTTGTGGATCTCTATTGGATAATTATGATTTAAAATATAAGAAATTAAAGAAGACCAAAATAAAATTCAAAATCCCTTTTAAACGTCCAATAATCAAGTTAATGTGAATAATTCCTGAAAATAAAATCAATAATCTAATGACTAAATTTAGACAACCAACCATAAAATGTTTCCATTACAATTTCATAAAAAAAAGGAAAAAATAAGAAGACAACCAACCGAATCGCCTTCCTTCTCTTTTTATTTCTGTTCTGCTTTTTATTTATTTTTTTTCTTATTTTCTTTCTTCTTTTTTATTTTTCTCTAAATGACAGATCAATTATTTTTTTCTTTTCTTTTTAAGAGGAGGAAAGGGAAGGGTTTTTCAGATTGCAACGGAAACATTTGATAGTGGTTGTCTAAATTTGATCATTCGATTTTCGATTTTAGTTTCAGGAATTCTGGAGATTAAATTCAGAAAGTATTACAATCTTAACTTTTTATGCTTTCAGCGACGGGAAAGTATCATTGATATAATCATAATTACGTTGTCCTACAATTCAATTTTCTATGGACAGGATGCCCAAAGTTGTCAATCTTATTTTCCCTATACACGATCTTAAGTACATTTTGATCAGTTTTAGTTTGCTGAAACTTCGTTCACAAAAAGCGACTGCCACACTTAATGCAAAAAAATTCTTAGGGCTATATCAACGTTTGGACAAGTTTCCGCCAAAGGATATTCATGAAGTGCCTGAAGTAAGTCCAACGAAGCTTTTGATTCTGACTCAGCGAAAAGTTTATCTGCTTGAAATATTATACTTTCTAATTCACTGATAAATTCTGCCTGATTTATGTCGTTTTGTTAGTAGACAGCCAAATCTTTGGCTTGGTTTTTCAGGCTTTCAGTATCAGTATTCTTCAAACCGCGAATTGAGAGAAGTACGAAGTTTCTTAAATCTCCATTTAAAGTGAGTTATTAAAGTGTCGATTACTTAAAAAATTACATTTTTAAATTGTTGCTTTGGTGTTATGTTGTCCTGCGTCCACACTTTCATCCACATCTTATCTTTTCACACGTCGTCTTCTTTTCTGAGGAAAATAATTTTCTATTTACTGGTTAAAGCTACATTTTCCGCTACATTAAAGACTTTTTTCCCGAAATCTTCATCTTGGATGTGTTGAATCTTTTTTGTCAGTCTTTCTACCATTTAAGATGCTCTGCCTACCGTGAAATTTTTGTATTGTAAGCATTGATTCATTTTGTCAATGGCAGTTAAGATTCGAGCCCACAAACTCAAGGTAAAAAAAAATTTGAAATCTATATTAGCCAATAAACTTTTAGCTGTGGCAATGGTGTCTGCATAATTCTTATCAGAAGCCAAAAAATTTAATGCAGTGACAACTTGTGGGAGTTGTTTATTTAAGGAATTCGCTGCTCTAGATTTAGTAGACCATCTGGTGTCCGCGTGTCATTTCAAAGATACATGAATATATTGCATCAAAACTTCCCAACGAATTGTAGATCCAGAAAAAAAGTAAATAGTCTTTCAACAACACCGAAAAGCGTTATCATATCGGATAAAATGTTGGCAGAATGAACTCCTGCAAGGTTCAAACTATGTGCCGTACATGGAATAAATTGAGCATGTTTGTTCATTTCTTCAATCTTAGCTTGGACACCGTTGTATTTTCCGATCATATTACTCCCATTATCATAGCGCTGTCCTCTGATATTTTTAATGTCGAGACCATCCGCTTCCAATTTTCCGATAATTTAATTTGCTAATCCCTAGCCAGTTTTTTCGTGAGAGATAATAAAGTCAATAAAACGTACTAATATGGTGACCTTCCGATAAACAACTCTCTCATTTGTCAAAATTTGGGACATCTGTTCCTGATGTGAAAAATCCGGAGTACAGTCAAAAAGAATAGAAAAATATTGGGCGAACATCACTTGTTGAAGAATTTGTTTTCTATTATCAGTCCCCATTAACTCAATGATTTCGTTTTAAATCAACGGAGAATAATAATAGCGCTTAAAAATATTCCTGAACCCTGTTCACCAATTCTTCAATCAGTTCCTGTTAGTGCTAAATTGTTCTTAGCACAAAAAAGAATGACACCAATGTGCACCCTTAAAATTTGCCGCCATTTTTCCTTTTCTTGATCTATTGCGATTTAAAGAGACGCAGCAATAAATGACTTTAAACTTAAATTATGTTACAGTGCTTTCATTATCAACGAAAGATGACTTTTCTAAAACAAAAAAATGAGTTGAATTTTGAACCCAAAAAAAGAATTTTCTAACAAAAAATGTTCAACAACACGGTTGAATTGACGTCTTAGAAGGTGAATAATAAATTAAATTGGTATAAATGATAGTTGAAATTATATATATATATATATATATATATATATATATATATATATATATATATAAAATAAAAATGAGTGTTTGATGCTATAAAATAAAAATCTGCTTCTTAAAATAATATA
>JAAAKG020144313.1:0-11150 GCA_010014905.2 Druon quercuslanigerum
GTCAAGGAGAATGAAAAGAAAGAGAGGTACAGAGACCTTGTAAGGGAGTTGCGACGATTGTACCCAGAATATTCTGTCAAATTAATCATCCTTATCATCGGCGCTTTTGGAGGTGCCAAGCTTTCCCTAGTTAATAACCTAAAAAGCATCCCTGCGTGTAAACAATATGCTAAGACTCTTGCGGGGAAAATGCAGAAGGCGGTCGTCCTTGCGTCGCTCCGTGTCCTCAGGGTATATATATATTACATTTTTCAAACAATTTTAAAATTTAATTCTCTGTACGGAAAAATTAAAAGCAACAAAAACATTATATAAAATTCTCTAGGTTTAAGTTATAGTCTATTATAAATACAAGTATATAACAATGTTTTAATTTTAAGCATGCGTTAAGTCTTTAAACTTTTTAGCTTATTGCATAATTAAATATTAATATTTATTATTTAATAAAATATTAGTAATTATTAACCATTTAATTAACTATAAATTTAATATCAAATTTAAAATCTTCGATAAAAATCTTTTTCAAATTAATATTACTTACTTATCCTATCCATACTCTGGAAAAGCTCCACGAAAAATATTTATTATAATAACATTGTATAGTTAAAAATTCATCTCTGGTTGATATGAAATGTTTTCAACTAAAAATAATTCTTGCTTGGTTGAAACTTTACTGCTTTATTGTGATACTTATCTATTTGTTTTAAAAATGAATTATTTTCTTGAAAACTAATTTTTTAATCTGAAAACGCTATTATTCCATTTTTGTCTGAAAATATATCTTTTCAAGTATAATATTTGTTGAGGCAATCGGCAAAGATTCATATATTCCATTGAAAATTCTAAATTTAAATTTCCCGAAGATAAGTTTGCTAAAAAATTCCAGAGTTCAATTAACAGCAGACGAATTTTTTACAAATTTAAACAGTGTAATTTTTAAAAGGTAAGTTTTGAACAAAATTCAGCAGTTGAATTGTCAACAGACAAAGTTTTGTACCAGGTAAACTGATGCATTTTCATCTATTCTACGCGAAAAATTCATGATGCATAATTGCAACTTATAAATCGATTGAATAACAAAAAACGTAGATTCCGTATAAAATACTTTTAATTGGCTGATTGCAAAATAATAAAATTGTTATGTTTGGCATTTTATTTCTCATTAGGACAAAGGGCCCCCCACTGGGAAGGCTCAACAAAGCGGTCTCGCTCAGTCAGAAACGTGAGGGGAAGTCGAGTAGAGAGAGTAAGACGAGCAGGTTGGCCGCGATTAAATAAATACTGCCCTGCACTAATAGGTCCCAGAGATTACTCTTCAAAAGGTAAAAAATGTCCTCTAATTTAGGATATCTTCGGTAGGTTTTAGAAATCTGTTTCAATTTTTATTAAAACAATTTTTTGAACCATTTCATTATTTATTCACACAAAAAATTTATAAAACTATTTTTAGAACGGCTGAGCAAAACTAAAACTACACACACTAAAAACCTGTGGATTGGCAGATGGTAGCTCTAAGAAAGCATCCAGGGGTGACTGTTGTCACATCTAAAGCTCGCGGCCGCTCGTAATTGTATACCTATAGCATCATTGTATGACATCCTGATATCATCAGTCTCTTGACTTGGTCCATAGCGATGATGTATAACCGGGTTCTCCCGAGTAAAAGTTTTGAACAAAATAAAATATTAATAATGCCTGTGACAACATTCATAAATAAAAATAATAATAATTAGTTTATATATATTAAAGGCGTAGGGAAGTGACAATAGCACCGCAAAACGGCCCTTGACAAAAGATATCGCAAAATTCTCAGAAAAATTTGGTCTTCCGAATTATCTGAGAAGAATAAAATCCAGGCGACCAATAGTTTGGCCGTTCCTATACTGATTTGCACGTTTGGTGCAGTAAAATGGAATGTCGATGAGTTGAAACAACTTGAACGAAGCACACGCAAGATGATGAAAATACATCGAAGTCATGTGGAGGTTTGCTGAGCATAGAGTGTCTTCATCGAAGAAAGGTTCTAGCTACAGCCTGCTCAGTTCTAAAGAGCACAGATTCACTAATGAAAATCGTACATCAACATGAAACGTGACACACTACACATGGGCTAGCATCACTAACACCTTTGTTGTTTAAAAGTCGTCTACAGGAAGCATAACATTCATTCCCACTAAAGGAACATGCTGCTAAGCCCCTTAATGGTAAATTCTCAAATCTGCTGAATTAAGATCGGAGACGGAGGGATTCCTTTTTACCTGTCAAGAAGGCTATATACACACCATACTTTACCATGAGCGCATAACGACTATACCTGTAGGCGATACCAACTTTCGGGCGTGCAAGCAAGAGCCACAAACAATTAGACATGTTCTTAGTCATTGCTTAATGTATGCACGCTTCGGGTACACAGAGAGACACAATGCGGCTCTAAAAGTGTTAAATTACCATCTTCGGCATTTCTATCGTGTTGATCCAATGCCCGGCTTGCCATACGCCCAGGGTGTACTGAAGTCCGTTGGAAAAAATGTTCTGTATAAGATCTACCGGAATTTCTCATTTTCCATCACTCAACGTATCAGTGCTACACAGCCTGATATTGACCTCCTTCTTATTGATATTGACCTTCTTTGAATATGATCAAATAGTCGCAATTAAAGTACACGTTTAGTGTGAGTACAGTTGATTGTAGGTTAAGTTTGTTATTTACCTGCGTAGTTCAACTTTTGGACTTGAAAACCAATTTTATTTTTGAGGAAGGTATCACGTTTTATTATTAAGAAAGGAAAATTACTGCACACCTTATTTTGATGTTGTGTGAAATGGAATTATCTGAACGATTATCATGAATGTATATGAAATTTAATAAACACATTTTTAATACCGATTTCATATGCTTCATATATTAATTTTAATATACATAGGTATTACAAATTTAATCTGTTTTTAAAAGTTTATATACAAAAAAGTAATTATCTTGCTACTAACCTTGCTATATTATTTTTAGGGATCTACTTTATAAAAAAATGGGTTAAAAAATTATCAACAACTTGAAGTAAATGAAAATCATATTGGAGAAGGTATAATGCAATTTATATATATTGCAATTTTGGCAGTATTTAAATTGTTTTACGGTGTGTTTATGCTAGCTTACTCTTAGAACAAAGGAAGTCAGACGATTTTTCCAAAAAATTAAAAAAGCACAAAATTTTTAAATTAGCACAATATTAACATTAAATTATGCGATATTAAAAAATGAGAATTTTCCATTATTTTATGTGTGGCCATGCTAGATGAACGTTCGGCCAAAGGAAAGCAGAAGTTTTTTTCAAAAAATTAACAAGCAAGAAAATGTTAAATGTGGTATAAAATTAGCACAAAATTAGCACTCAATTATGCAACATTGAAAAATGAGAATTTTGCGTCGTTTCATGTGTGGCCGTGCTAGCTTAACGCCAAGCCAGCACGGCCACAGGTTTTTTCAAAAAATAAGAAAGCGCAACATTTTTTAATGGGGTAAAAAATTAGCAAAATGTTAACACTAAATTATATAATGTTCAAAGAATCAATATGATAAAGTACTCGTGCTGACTTAAGAGACCTGCCAATGACCCTATTTGTCGAGCACAACTCAGCACAAGTTTTGGTTTTTCGAAATATGAATATTTTTGGATTTCATAGGTATCTTGAATTTAATATTTTGGGTATTAATATCACAACTGTTGTTCTTATAGAATGTTTTTAGAGTGAAAGAGTTTTACTTTTGTCAAGTAAAATTTAGCACAAGTTTGGACTTTTGATTTGCGTTTTAATCTGACAATCGTTGGTCGTACAGAATTTTGTAAGAGGGAATAAATACTGCAATTGTCGGGCAAAAATTAAGCACAAATTTTAGTTGTTCGAAATTTGGTTATTTTTTGTCTTGTATGTTTCTCGGAGTTTGGCATTTTGAGTTTTCATAAGACAACTGTTGGTCTTCCAGAATTTTGTTAAAGAGAATAAAGACTGTATTTATGGAGCAAAACACAGCAAGTTTTAGTTTTCTGAAATTTGGTTATTTTTTGGACGCGTACGTTTTCTTGAGTTCGTCATTTTGGGTTTAAATATAACAACTGTTGGTCGTACATGATTGTATTAAAGGGAATGAAGACTGCAGTTGTGCAGCGTAATTAAGAACAGGTCTTAGTTTTTCGAAATTTTGTTATGCTTGGGTCTTGTATTTTTTGATTAGTTTGAGAGAATAAAGACTGAATTTGTCGAGCAACCTCAACATAAGTTTTAGTTCTTCAAAATTTGGTTATTTTTTGGTCTCGTATATTTTTTTGAGTTTGTCATGTGGTTGTGTTTTAATATGACATCTGCTGGTCTTACAATCTTATATTAGAGGAAACAAAGACGTGTCCATGATCAATTAGCGAAATATTTGGTCTGCCATGACAGACATACGCATGTAGGTTTAACATCCTTATGCTGGGAAGGCGTATAGTGTCCCAGACACAACGTTTACAATACCCCTCCATGGCCCTATTGCGCATTCTGCACGATCATTTTTTAATCCTTAGTGTGTGGGATGTTCTAAAGTCAATTTGGAAACCTATAGGAGTTCTAGGCCTCCTTATCGGGGTCAGATCGGAACTCGCCTTTTCCTTGTTTCGAGAAAATTTAACTTCCAAATTTAAAAAGAAATCAGTTAGAAATACGCATTAAACAACCAAACCAACTTATGATTTTAGGCTAAACTGCCCGCTGCGTTTGAGTTTCGCCGTCAAATGAGTTCCAGTATGTTTGGTGCCGTAATAGCAATGGCATCAGCTGCTGCAGCTGCTGCATTCATCGTGATTCTGGCGATTGCTCGACGCCAAGCTAAATCACGTGCCAAACTTTCCGGCTTAACAGCGCCAGATCCAGAGGCTTCTAAGGATTATCAAGAGTTGTGCAGAGCCCGTATGCATGCAAAGCAGCCAACTGACAAATTAGATTCACCACGAGTTTTTCCACTCATAAGCCGTGTCAGCGAATCTAATAATTCTCCATCTAATCGCTCGAGTACTTCTTCTTGGGGCGAAGAGCCTGCACTTACAAATATGGACATTTCAACAGGACATATGGTTTTAGTAAGAATATTTTCTGAGCTAATTTATTCTAACACTGTATATTAAACTTGAATAAAAAAATTAAATTTCAATGAATTATTGGTTCTTAAAGTCAGAGAATTAAAAGCATTTACTTTTAGTCATATATGGAGGATCATTTGAAGAATCAGGATCGCTTGGATGAAGAGTGGTTAGGCATTTGTGCATACGAGGCAGAACCGTGTTCAACTGCTATTGCCGAAGCAGAAGGAAATGCTAAACTGAATCGATCTGGTGCTTCCATGCCGTATGATCACTCCCGACTAATTTTGAATGATCTTGCAAATATAAACAACTCTGACTACATCAACGCTTCAACGATTGTAAGTGTGCAAGTCAGATGTTACATTATTTGTGTTAGAAAGCATTGATGTCTTGTAAATTTCCAAGCTGTTCTCATTCCCGATATTGCAGATAAAATGCCTAAAGTATTATTTTGGATTTTGTATAGAGATCTGAACCTTAATACACTTTTTTAAAGCTGCATTTCGTTATTCATATCTGCTCTCATTTACTGAAGTAATTGCGGTATTTAAACATAGTTTCATGAGCTGAATAATATATGAACTATGAAATATAACCCACATTTTTGTAACCTTTATTCACCAATAAAGTCACTAATAGGACTTTCTGGAGAATATTATTACCTTTAATTGTTTGCACTACTAGCTTTAATTAAGTGCGTTTCTAAAAGAACATGTATGATTACTGCCAAAAAGTATAAGTGTTATTGATTGATTGTTCTGGATGCCGCCCTGCCAAATAAGAAGTCGGTAAGTAAAAATAGATTTACGGCATGCGAATAACGTTGCTCGTGCAAGAAGAAAATGATAGTACATTATGTAAATCGAATGCTATTGTGGACTTGATGAGATGCAGAGTAGTGCCCGTATTCTTGTATTTTTATCAACGGAAAAATATCGTTTTTGATAACCCTAACATAGAAAAATTGACAAGTGTCTGAAAATGTTGCACTCTTTGTATTATATAAAGCTCAATTTATTTGCAAAACTTTTAATTGCTGTGGATAAAAATTGATACTTTAGAATTTAGTGGCATAACATTATTTTTTGAAGTATGATAAAACCTGTGTGGCAATATTGTGTTAGTCCTAACCGAGCCCGAGCCTATTTAAACTAGGTCCTGACCTGATGATAAACTATGGGTCAACTTAGAATGAAACCCTAAATCTGGCAAGGGCCTGTCTTGATTCGCAAGCTAGTTTTTTTTATACCAAAATCGTCAAATTTGATACCATTTAATGCGTATCCGACATCTCGTTACTCTTGATTCCATATCAAAATGACAAAAGGTTAAGCAAGTTTTCATGAAAGCGTCATGTTAAAAAAAACTGATCGCCGAGTGTCAAGTACAGAAGCATCATGACGTGCAAAATGTAAAAGAGAAAGAGAAACTATTATGTTCTTTGAATGCGCGTCGCTCTCCACGCATTCTTAAAATATCGACAAGTAGTTTAAACTAATCATAAAAATATATTATTTAAAAACACCAAAAACGTAACATTGATTGACACTTGCTTCCCAGATAAGATAACAATGCGTGATACAGCATGCAGGCCGCATGGCATGCGAGCCCGATATGTCTGCGGAAGTACCAAAACAATGTCTGCACGACTTGCATATCATACGTAAATCCCCACTGGCCCCCCATACAGTGTTATTTATCACATTAAAAAATATTATTGTATATAAAAATCAGTATGATTAATACATTCGAAATTGGTTCAAAATAGGTAAAAAACAACAAAATCCACGCAAGAAATAGAAAAACCTACGAAACGAGGAAGTCCTTTTTATAAGAAAGTTCCATAAATATTGCGTGCGTATGTAAGTTGCGCGTGCGCGCGATTTCTCAGCTGAGCAGGTTGCTGTAAGTCGATCACGGTTATATTGCGAGTTATGGTTTAGGCTGCCATTGAAACGGTTTGGAAGCATTTAGAAAAAGTTTGCCTATAGTAATGCGGACAAATCGTGCGCCGCATATGCGACTCAATTGTTGTCACATCTGTCTCTAACCTTGCCCTCACGAGATGCGTATTAATATACACGATGCGCCCACACCATAAGGGCTCCATGCAGACATTTTTCTATCTGGCCTTGATGCTCCGAAAATGGTCCCGACGTTTAAGTCAGTTCGGATGTGTTGGGTTTGCCTCGCGTCAACAAGCGGATTGATTACCGCGGGAGCGCCTATTTAAAATGATTAAATATCTAAATTTATTTTTTACAACAAATAATAACTGTGAAGTTATTAAAAAGAATTCCTTGATCTTCAAATGCAATTACAAATTGAAAGTTAAAAGAATTATACAGATAGATAAAAGTTTATTTTTCAGCTTGCTTGGCTCTAAAAATTGATTTGCTTGCAATTCCATTTTTGTCCAGAATTTTAGTAAGATTAACCTTTGTAACCTAACATCCATCCTCACCTTATCTCTAAGTCATTGTTTTAATGAAATACCAATATCAGGATACGTTATACCTGCAACAAAAATTACACTGTACAGTAATGTAGCGTAGAGATTCCCAATCATTTGGGGTACGAAGTGTCAATCACTTGGGGTACGAAGTATCGATCAACTGTACCTACTATTTTGGTTGCGATGTATCCGCTTCTTGGGGTACGAAATGAAAAACGTCATTCGACGCATAATCTTCTCGTTCGTGAGGCTAGAAGACTAAAAGGTGAGTAGAGTTGTGCGGGGTGAATTAGGGAGTTGAAAACTAATTTTTATTGTATTTGTGGGGTGTAATTTAGTTAATTAGGGAAAGTAAGGTTAGGTTGAAAAGGGAGTGAGGTAGTTTTGTAGTCAGGAGTTTGGTTCTCGCGGTAAGCGAGAACGACCTTAAGAGACATCTGTTGGCTGCAGTAGGAACTTCTTTGCATGGATAGATCACAGTTACTGACGGAAGAGCGGGAGGTGGGCAGCGAGAGTACTGGCAGTGCATGTAGTGAACTCGAAGGGGACGAAATTTGGAGCAGGCCACGACGGCCAGCTGGGTGTGGACCGGTGTTGAGTGGCGCGTCAGGGAGAGGGAATTATCGGAACGAGGGAACCTCCAAAGCAAGGGAGGAAGCGTCTAGCGCGAGTGAAGGGGAGGATCTCTTGAAGAGGAAAAGAGACAGCAATGATAGTCCGGAGAAAAGCGAGCTAGAGAATCCTTTTAAAAAGAGCGTGCGGAAACGTAGGGTCACCCCCGATAAAATGGAGGGACAGGCAGAGAAGGAGGCTCTCGGGGAGCTGATAGGCGAGGTCAGAGGGTTGTGGGAGGACGTTAGGGGGGTGATGGAGCAGATAGAAGATATGAGGGAGGATCTGAGGGCAAGAAATGAGAGATGGGAAAATGAGGTAAAAGAGCTGAGGGAGCAAGTAGAAAGATTTCAGAGAGAAGTAGCGTCGGTAACGAAGGAAAAAGATGATAAAATGAATCAGATGGAAGAAGAGATTAGGAAATGAGTAGGAATGAGAAGGAGGAGAGAGGGGATAGGGAAAGGATAGAGCAATGAATTTAAGGATGGAGAGGAGAGAAAAGGCTGATAGAAAAAATAATATTGTGATCAGAGGATTAAAGTTAAAGGGAAGGTTAAAGTTAAAGTTAGGGAGAGCGGCAAAGGTAGGGTATCGGAAAATAAAAATAGAGAAGAAAATGTGGGTATGGGATGAGGAGAAGGGGGTTTTGAAGGAAGTGCCTCTACCGGGAAGGCGAGAGCTTCGAAAGGGAATAGAAGGATAAGTTAATAAATAAAGAGGGGGAGATTCTAAGAGACTAGATGCAGGACAGAGGATGGGCTGTGGAGAATAATATAGTAACAGGGGACGAAGAGAGAGAATACACGTATGTGAGTAAGATGGGGGTATCTGTGATATACTATGTGATAATGTATATGCAAGGGTGCGAATCGGACCATCAGCCATTCAGTTTGTGGATAAAGGGGAAGGTTGGCGGAAGGTAGGACGGGGGTAAAGGGCTGTCAGGGGAGAGGGCTTCATGGACGAGAGAAGCAATAGAGAAATATCAGGAGCAGTTGGGAAACATAAGCTTTAAGTGGGAGTGGGTAAAAGAGATATAGGAGAAATTGAAAGATAAAGTAAAAGGTGTGTGCAAAATAAGGTATTTAGAAAGAAGAAGAAAGGAATGGTGAAGCCGTGGTCGGATAGGAAATGTAATACGATGAAGAGAAAGGTGAAAAGGACGTAAATGAAGTGGAAGGAAAGAAATGCGAAAAGGGAGGAGTACGCAGAAATGAGGAAGGAGTTTAGGATAATGTGTGGAAGATAATTAATAGTTTCAGGAAACGTAGGGTGGGGATAAGTGAAAAGATAGGAAGTGACGAATAGAGGGAATTTTTTAAAGAATCATTTCAAAGATCAGACACAAGAAAGAGAGATGAGGGGATTAGAAGAACAAGAGAGATAGATGGAGATGATTTGAATCACGAGGAGATAGAGAGGCAGATAAAGAATTTGAAAAGGTCTCAGGCAGCAGGGCTGAACGGTGTAGAGAACGAAGCATGGCTGTTTGGCACAGAAGAGGTAAGGAAGAGGCTACAGGGGGTAGTGAAAAAAGTATTGCGGGGGAGGGATTCCCAAGAGGGTGGAGGGAGGGGGTAATCGTACCACTGTATAAAAAAGGGGATAGGGTGAGGCAGGAAAATTATAGAGGTTTTGCAGGACGTCGTGAAAAGAGAACTAGTCCAAAAGAGTGGCAAAGTGTACGCGTTTTTTGTAGATCTAAAAGGCGCGTTCCCGTCGGTGGATAGGGGGATCGGAAGGGTAAGGGAGGAATATGAGGAGACGACAGATAGGGCGAGAGGAAGGGAGGGAAGCTCTGAAGGTTTCTGGATGGATAGGGGGTTGAAGCAGGGGTGCGCGCTTGGCCCAAAGCTGTTTGCAATTTTAATCGCAGATATGAAATGTAAGGTAGCGGCCGGAATGGTAGGAGGAGTTAGGGTAGGAGGGGTAAGGATATGGTCACTCGCATATACAGATGATATAGTACTGCTAGCAAAGAGCGAAGAGGCTTTAAAGAAGACGATGAAAAGGTTGAGAAGATACTTGGACAAAAATAGGTTCGAGTTAAATGCGGATAAGTCGAAGGTTATGGTGTTCTGAATATGAAAGAGGAGAGATAAGGGAGGGGAGTGAAAATTAAATGGAAAAGTGTTACAAGAGGTGAAAGCGTTTGTGTACCTGGGATTCCTGTTTCAGAGGAATGGGGGAGTGGATGGTCATATAAAAGAGAGAGTGACAAGGGCAAATGTGGTGATGAGACAAGTGTGAGGGCTGGGAAGGAGGTTGTTTGCAGATGATTTTGTAAGGAGAATGTAATTCTTTGATTCGCTAGTGATGAGTGTCTTATTTTACGGAGTAAAGGTGTGGGGGTTGAAGGTAAGTTAGGAGGTAAAGAGGATACAGGAGAGGTATGTAAAGTGGACTCTGGGGTTAGCAAGGAATACGCTTCACTACATTGTTAGGAGGGAGAGAGAAAGAACGAGTTTAGGGATTATAACGGGGAGCCGAAGGTGAAAATATGAGGAGAAATTTTTAGAAGAGGGGGAAAGTAAGCTGGTTAGGGAATATTGGTGGGAGAAGGAGAACAGACGTAGGGGTGGGAAGATGTAGGTGGAAAGGGAAAGGTATTTTAGTACGAATGAATTGCAGATGGATGAAGTGAGAAGGATGCATGAGGAAGGAAGGAGGGTGTATGAGTTGATTAAAAGAAACAGCATGGAGGGAGAGAAGGAAGCAAGGGAGGAGAGAATTAAAGAGCTAAGGTTTAATGGGAACTTTGTGTGGATCATGCCATGAGAGAGAGAGAGCGCGCAATATTTCTTTGAGAAAGGAGAGCAAGGAACTTTCTGGAGAGAAGAGAATGTGTGAATTATTCGGGAAGGGGGTGCTAAAGTGGAACACTGGTTGGAGGAGTGTAAAGAGGGAAGGGGGAAGAGGAATGGAGAAGGAAAGATTGTATATAGGAGAGGAAGTAGATTTAAGAA
>JAAAKG020144314.1:0-11149 GCA_010014905.2 Druon quercuslanigerum
ACGATAAGGTGTTTTAATTTATATTTAAAATTAGGTTAAAAGTTGACTAATAAATCAAATGTTTAAACTTGAAATTGAAAATTAAAAAAAAAGAATAATAAAAATTATTTTAATGTATAAATGAAAATGATAGTTTAATGCTTTTTACGTTATAAGGAAATTAATAAATTATTAGTTCATTTTTGCACAATAAAAAATTACATATAGATTGAATTGTAATTTCTTTTCATTAAGTAAAATAAATTTATTATTTACTTCAAGTTTATGTCATTTAATATGAGCTATAGTTTTATTATAAAAGTTTGTAAATGTTTAAAATAAGTCGATTTCAGTTACATTATTCTTGTAAAGTTTTGCAATGTGCAATGATCATCTGAATTCTGATTTCAAAATAATGTGCGAATATATTTTAATATTTTCTGAAATAGTGTAAAACGTTATAAATAACTCAAATTTTCTGAAAAATTTAGAATAAAAATTATTTAGATGATTCACTGAAAATAATTCTCGAATGTTTTTAATGATATAAACTGATTAATTACTTGTTAGCTGATTAATTTTTTTACAGTAATGAGCAACAGTAAAATTCAATTTTAATTTTTCTCTATTTAGGAACAAAAATTAATTATTTATTTTAAGAAGATGTGGTTAAATATTTTATATAATTTGTATAATGAAAATTTATGTATTTCTAAACTATTTGTATTACAATTATATGATTTTTTAAAATCCTTATTATGTTGTGGAACGAGTATCTGAATTTAATCTTGAAAATTATGTGTTTTTTTTTAGATTAGTGTAAAAGGTTATTAATGTTTCAAATTTTTAGAAGAGAAATTTAAAATTTCAAAAAATATATAAAGTGAATAGTATTCAAATTTTTTAATGAAAATAATTGTTTAAGGCTTTTTATTTTGCGAAATGATTGATTAGTTAGTATTTAATGAATAATTTTTTTACAATGTTAACTTACGTAAAGATTGAATTATGATTTTTATCGATTGCGGAACATGAGAAGGTTATTGCCCTTAAGGTTATGTACTTGAATGCTACATATGATTTTTGTAATGAAAGTGAATATATACTTAAAATACACCTATTCCAGTTGCATAAATTTTAAAATGTTTTTGTGTTGTGAAATTATTATTTGAATACAATATCCCGAGTTACATGTACATGTTTTCATTTTTTCTGCAATAAGCTTAAAAGGTTATTAACATAAACGGAGAGAAATCAAGGAATTCAAATCTGGTATCAAATTTTAAAGAAAAATGGCTGAGACAAAATGGTGGCTGAATTTCTACATTAAGTATGCTATCATAGTAAAAATTTATATGCATAAAATTACATATATGCTTGGAATACAAAATTATTAATTTGAAAAATTAATTAAAAAGCTCTTATAATTTAAAGAATGTCTATTCAAAATAAGAATAATTTAATTATTTATTTTGTTTTTGTTATTTGGTGTAAATAAAAATTATTCAATTTACTTAAAACTTAGATTTTATTTATTTTGTGATAATTAGAAGTATTGTGTAACAGTTTTGTTTACATCTGATAGTGAAACGCGTAAACAACGTTTCTTCAAATAAACTGGAACAACTTTAGAAAAAGAATTCGGTTCATCGTCCCACATGTTATACGCGACTCGCATAGGGCGAGATTCCTTCTCACATACGACGTTTATCCATTCGGTAGGCAACCATTTTAGATTTAAGAAAATGAGAGAGAAAGAAGAGAGAGAGCACGTGCATCTCCCACCACGCGATCCTTTCCCACTCTGACTAACTCTTGTGCAGCACGGCCTGTATAAAAAGGCGCGCTCTGCCACAGAACGGCAGAACGATCAGGGCTGGAAATCCGCTCTGATCGCAAAGGCTAACGGCTGGTATTCCGCTGTTAGCTCAAATCGACCTCCCCGCGCTGGAATTCCGCTCGGGCTAGGCTCCATTTACACGCATCAACGCTATAGAAACATAGTCCTCTCTCTCTCTCACTCCCACGGTTGGACATCCGCTGTGGGCAACCCCGTAGGGCTTACCTACGCTCCGCACGCCGCTTGCGGCAGAGAGTGGAACTGCGCTATATCTTCCCTCTCTCTCTCTCTCCATTGTAGAGGTGCGCACAATATTAGACAAGAATATAAATAAATAACTACGCTACAGAAACATGGCAAGAAAATTCATCTAATCCATCTCTACCCTTTATCCTTATTCTTATTCCTCCTTTTACGGGTTGGCTGGCATACCAGCTTATCCGTTCCGTTGATACGGCTGGCATACCAGCTGTACTCGGCTGGATCCTAACCCTACTTTTTCCCCCTCTTTTTTTTTGTTTGTTTGTTTGGACCATGGACGGGCTCCAAGCATGGAAGTATCTAATGGAGGCCCGAGGCTGTCCTAGGGTCTACGTGGCTCCCCCTACCAGTAGGAAGGAAGAACCAAAAAGCATGGCTAACTGGACCAATTCTTAGCCAAGCACAACGCAAACTTGGCCAAAAATAAAACCACCAATATCTGCAAGAAAGAGTGATCATTCTTCCAATTTCCCTTTCTGTCTATCTTTCAAGATAATACACGACACCAGAGAGAGCCTGCTTTCAAAGGGGCACGACTCTTCCTGCGCCCTCTGGCGGAACCCCTCAGAACCAATCCTTCCCTTTCCTTCTATATTATGAGAAAGAATGATCATCAGAAACACGCACTCGAACGAGGAGGATATGTAAGACCATATCACACATTTTGTTTATTTTTGTATAAAAATTCTATTTTTAGAGTTCAAGAGTAAGAAAAATGTGACATTTATGTTCATGACGAAACTGAGAAAAATTCAAGATCTGTATGTAACATGTTATACAATCAAAATAGAAGCGTATATGAACCGGCGTGTCTCCCGAAAATAACGCAATCGTCTTACTGAATTCTGGGACTGCTCTTGTCCCAAAAGTTTATCGCGCTATTCGTCCCTCTGTCGGATCGCAACGTACTTAAAATAATAGAGTACATGTTTTGAACACAGAGCGCGCTGACGCTCGTGTGTGTAGCTCAGCCGTGGTACGTATATAGTGTTCTAAAGAAATTAAGTGCTCGGAGAAATTCTCACGAGCATGAGAATATTCTCGAGAATGTGATCGACGTTTATGTGCTTTGAAAAACTAACGAATATGTATAAGCATGTTGAATTAGATTTAAAACAAATAGTATTTTCTATCTTTATTCATTATAATTTTCATTATTTAAATTTTCCGGGAAAATGTATCGTTTCAAGATGAAAAGGGCGCTTAATTTAAATAGTAAAATAAATCAAATGTAATACAAAACATATTAGTATAAAACCAACCATACACCTAGAAGATTAATAATATTAATGCAAAAAAATTTTACTTCTCAATATATTTTAAACACTTTTTAGTTGAGTTTTCAAATCAAGAAGATAAGCTTTGAGCTTTAGATTCCTGTGGAATCTTCAACCAAAAATACGAATTTTAAAACAATTAGTTCAATTTTCCACATAAAAGAATAATTTTCTGCCAAAAAAGACTCATTTTCAATAAAGTACACGAATTTTTATGTTGAAAATGACAATTTTTAGCGAAAATTAGACTAGTTGAAAGGTTAAAAAAATAAATGCTCAACAAAACAAAGTTTTTTTTTTAACCTTAAAGGTAAATTTTCTACGAAAAACGATACAGTTTCAATAAAATATATAAATTTGCAACGAAAAACAATATAAATTTACAAACCAATTCTAGAAAAGTTCAATTAGCGGTTATAAAAGTAAATTTTAAACAAAGAAAAAAACGAGTTTTCAGCAAAAATATTTAGTATTCCATCAAAAATATAAATTTCTAAGAAAACTTGGATTCAGCTAAAAAGTTAATTTTCAACTAAAAAGAAACGAATTTTCAGTCAAATAAATTATTTTTTATCACAGTGATGAATTTTTGACCAAATAGTGGTTATTCCAACCAAAGAAACGAATTCTTAACACAAAAATAAAATTGTTAAATATTCTATAAAAATGAAAATTTCTTAGAAAAAAGATTTAATTTTTCACCGAACACATGCAGTTGCAACAAAAAAAAAGTTTTCTACCAAAAATAAAATATACTTCAATTTTCAATTATTAAAATAAATTTTTAACCAAACAGTAACCGAATTTTTAACAAAATAGTTAAATTTTCAAGAACAGAAATTAATTTTGACCGAAAAGGTAAAACAGATAAATTTTTAGTATAAAACTTAATTTTCAATAAAATCAAAGGAAACTTTCAAATAAATAGTATAATTTTCAACTAAGATTCAACTTCTATAAAAAGGTTTAAATTTCAACAAAAAATGAAAGTTAAATTTTTAGCTTAAAAAATTAAATCTAAATAACAAAAAACTCATTTTCAATCAATAAGATAAATTTCGTGCGAAAATAGATAAATTTTTAACAAAGTAAATTAATTTGCAACCAAATATTTGAATTTTTAAAAGAATTTTCAACCAAAACGATAAGTTAGTCACCAAGAAGCTTAAATATTCTCCCACTAATTCAAATTTTCAATAAAATACATATATTTTTAAATCAAATATGTACAAGGTAAATTTGCAGTTAAAACTGTTAATATTCAAATAGAAAACATAATTTTTAACAAAATAATTTATTTTTAACAAAAGAAGGTTTGTTAGCTCAAATGATAAATCATCAACCAAATAAATGAACTTTTAATAAAGTTCCAACTAAGTAGTTGAATTTTCAACAAAAATGGATAAATTCTCAATGATAAACGTAATATTTTATATTTGAACCAAAAATCATTTTAATTTTATACCAAAAATAGTTGAACTCAACAAAAAAAGATGAATTTTCAACAAATTAGTTTGAATCGTCAACGAAAAGAGATTAATTTTCAACTAAATAGCAACTCTGTAATTTAAAAAGTATATCTTTATTTCACTCAAGAATGTTTTTGTAAAAATCTATATCGTGATTATGATATATATTTGTTCAAACAATAAATGCTTTAAATTCTCTTAAATGCTCTATAAATTCTCTGTAGGAGATTAAATGCTGAGCATATTCTCGAGTGCATTTGCTCAACATAAATTCTCGGGTATTTAGGAAATCTATACGTATAAGTACCACAGTTTTAAACAGCGACTGCAAAATTCTTCTTTAACCTTGAAACATAATATTCTGTTCCAGGAAAATAAAGAGTAAGAGTCGCGGTTTCGCACTATAACAGTCATAACAGTTTTGAAGGTGGCTTTTAGTACAAACTGAAGATGTTAGGTTGGAATTTGATTATAATATAAAATATAAATCACACAAATGAAAATAAAAATACAATGCTTACAAGTAAAGTTGTGAATGGCGCGAAATCTTGAAGTAACAGTACTCAAGCAACAGTCACTAGTACCATATTAATCTGCAATGTAATATAGCATTCTTCAATAAATTCTTTTTCTATTTTTCTCCGTGTGATGATAATTTTCAGAAAAGTATGAAATAAACAGTATCTGAATGTTTTGATAAAAATAATTCTTTAATGCTTTTAATATTCTAAAGTCATTTATTAATTATCAGCTGAATTATTTTTATCACAATATTAAATTACATACAGATTGCACTTAAATTTTTTTCCATTGAGTAATATAAATGAATTATTTACTTTAAGGTTCTGCTTTTGCACATTAGCTATATATAGTGCAATAAAAGTTAATTTATTTTTGAAATACCTTTATTCCAATTATCCCATTTTTGTAAGTTTGTGTGATGTTGTGGAAAAAGTACCCGAGTTCAATTTTCAGAAATATATCTTGACTTTTCTGAAATTAGTTTAAAATGTTAATAATAATTCTAATTTTTATGAAAATATAGAGGAGAAATTATTTTAAAGTATCAATGGAAATAATTTTTTGTTGCTCTTTATGATGCAAACTGATTAATTAATTAGCAAATGATTAATTTTTTACAATATCAAACTTCACAATAATTGAATTTGAATTTTTCGTTTGTATGTTAAGAAGAATTAATTATTTACATTAAAATTATGGCATTTCATATTGACTATAATTGGTAAAATCAAAGTTTTTGGATGTTTCGTACCTCTTTATTACAAGTTGCTATTTCAGAATAACATCATGTTCATGATAGTATAGGTGGACATTTTAGAAAGGTCAGCATAGTCGGTATATCGCACTGCGCTCCAAGCAGCGACAGGTATGATGAAAATGACGAGAAAAATTGAGAAATCGTACTATGGATTATTTTATTGTATATATAAATTGTTCTCCGGATTCTATAGTGAACTATGAAAAACAAGATTCCTAATCCATTAACTGAGTAATACCACTCTCAGATTTTCCCAGAACTTACTGGGTGGATGTTGTGGTATGCTGATCCCATTTTTTTATTTTTAAGATTATTATATTTTGCCATAAAATAAGTGAAGAGAAGCCAATGAGATCATATCTGATTCTCCTCTGACCGTAGGGCTAACCCATATTTGGTCAAAAAATATAGACAGTGAGCAAGGTGATCCAGAAGCACTGGGATCTTCAACGTTTTAGTAATTCCTAAGCTCTGAAAAGCTTTGTCTAACTCATTCAAGTGTTTTTTCAAATCAGGTCCAATCTCCCTTGTGGAGAAGCTACAGCTTACAACTTTGTCCATGGCATTTAGAGCAGCAACAAGAAGCAATAATCGCAGACGGCCAACACCTTCATATATTTCTGGATCAAGGAGCTTATCTACTTCCCTAATCAGTTTACGACAGGCATTACCCTCAAATACCTTGCCTTGATAATTTTTTAGGAAGATTTTCAGTTTTATTGGCCACTTAAGTGCCTTTTCTTTCCCATCCACAAGAGTATGCAGTCTCAAAAAAGAGGATATAAGAATCCTTGTAGTATGTGTAATTCATGTAGGAGGCATTTCTGAATGATATACACGTTATCATCTTCCTCAAAAAGGGGAAGATTAACTGTATTCTGATCGTTACTGATATCATCTTCCTCAGTTTGCTCGTTACTATTACTTTCTTCTCCATTCTGTTTGTTACTATCATTTTCTTCTTCATTTTTTCTCAAATCCTTCAATGTGACAAAACAATAAGGAAAATGATACGTTGATGTTGCGGTTTGTTGACCGTTGACAAATAAGTAATAGCTTGAATTCTTAAACAAAATTGAAGGAAATATTGTGATTGTAGTTAAGTCGAATAAAAGGTTCATGTGAGCTATGGCTTTCATGACACTGCTACAACCTTCTGAGTAGACACGTCTCTTTTTTACTGGCGAATTTGAATCTTTATCATCGAAGTTCGAGTCATCGACACTGCAGCCCAAATCAGGTGAATAGTTTTCTGGGAGTATTATCATTGAAATTTTCAAAAACCTTTGACCCCCATCGGCAATGACTTTTATCAAGGGATTGCCAGTTTGATTTTGCTAATTCATGGCAGCTTCCAGTAACTCATCAGCATATGTCCAGACTACAGGTCTTTTCTCTTTTCCAGATGGATTCTCGGTGTCAAAATTTAATATACCTTCTTTATAAACATCTTCAAGAATCTTAGAAGAATCAGAGGGATGTTTAGCATAATAGGTCAGGACGGATCTTTTACTAGCTAAACTTCGAAGAAAATTGGTAAACTTCTTCATTTGATTTGACGAAGAACCTGCGTTAGTTTTAAAATTTCATCTTCCTCTTATTTCGTACTCTCATAATTGTTTTATGCTTGCATGACTTTTTCTTTCAAAACTGAACTAGCGATTTGCTCTTGCTGATGTTCGGGAAGCTGTTGAACCAATTTCAATACATTCTCATAAGCTTTTTCGAGAGTGCCATAGGAATGATTTTTACCTGTAGCTATTTCTTAAAAACACTTTTTACCAATATGGATTGACTTGCTGAGTTCGGTATTTACTTCTTCAGTCATTGGAATATGTGCGATTTTCGAAGAACCATACAACCCATTAGAGGCATCAATTACATGTGTCATTACCAGATCTGGTTTCCTCAGGTAATTTTGTGTTTTCGTAATTTGGCCTAGTTTTAATGGTCTTTTACAGTTATTATTTGCATGTTTAGATAGAGTAAGACGACACGTAATGCATATGCTCAATCGAAATATAGAATTAGATGTGTCGAATTGTTTATAAACAAATTTTTTTATAAGCTTGTCCTAATCCTCTTTGATTCGAAAAAATTCTCGTTTTTTATTTCCGAAGACATTTGTTTACCACGTGCTCCACACACTTTAATCCTGTTTTCCTCGTGCAGAAATTTGTGACTCATTTTTTCGAAGCTCTTTGCTTAAACTAAATATAATAAAAAACTGGAACAGTTTTTTTTTGCATGAATGAAATGAATTCAAACCGGCAAATATTCTGTTATGCTCTTGGATGTGACCAACGCGAAATAAAATACTTTCGTCATTTAATTTATGTTTGTTTAATACAAAAGCGTAAATAAATTCAATCGATCTAGATTACATTATTCAAAACACCGAAATTGTAAAGAAATTTCTTAATTATGTGTAATTGTAAAACACAGCTAATTCATAGCCTTGGGCATTTTATATAAATGTTTAAGGAGAGACATGTAAATTATGATTTTATAACAATTTCTTTTTTCATTTTATTACTATCTGCCAAAATGAAAAGGAAACAAAAAATAGGTTTTTTTGTTGAAAACATAAAAAAATGAAAGTTTCGAACGAGTCCCTGTTTCAATTAGAAGATTCCAAGCTATTATTTATAGATCTTCAAATGCTGTCAATTATATATTACATCAGATCGAAATATTATTTAAAAAATTATAGATGTTGTTTTAATGATTTAGCGATGTTTTCGATGCACTGATTTATGTAGCTGGCCATGAAATTATATCTGCCCCTTTAATAAATTCTAATAGCAACAGTAAATTCTACTTTACATGCATATATTGAAGACATTATTTCAGATTATAATTCAGCGAAACTTTGATTGGTAAAAAATGTTCTCAAATAAATAGTTATTTAAAAAGTGGGTAAATGATATAAACGAATAAAAAAGTAAGCGCGCGCACATGGTAGTCTAGTGTATAAGTAAAGCATCTTTTTGGAATCTATTTTTGGTTGAAAAATGATTAAATTTTGTTAAAATATCAAATATTACATTTTTCGATCAAAAACTTTTTTTGCTGTTCATCCCTGATAGATGTGATCATTTTAAGTTAGGACTTCGCATTTCTAAGTGTTCTATGCAGTCTGAATTTTGTAACAATAGATATTTTTTCAAATACTACTTCTTTACAACACACACACATTCTGGATTTCATTAGAACAAATTTAGAATTGCAGATGGGATAAAATGTAGATGACATATAACTAATAATGATTTAGAAGTAGATTGATTAGATTATGAATTAGAATTATAGGTACATATTAAATCTATATATTTACCAATAGAATTGAGAAAAACTGCAAGTGATATGGCGAGCGTTAGAACAATCTTCATCTTTTCTGAACAGAGACAAACAACTAATCAATGTTTAATGAAGAATAGTATTATAATGTATGTAAACGATAAATATTCCACTGCGTCATTAGATTATATGATACATATATCTTATAGTCGTTATCTCTCAGGTTATTAACGTGAATGTTTGCTTTTCATATATTTTTATATTACACAGTTTATATGGTCTTTTATACATTGTTATGGTCTTACTATCCTTATCATACACGGAGAGATTTTTGGTATTAATATTTCTTCAATCGCATATGCATAATTCAAATAAAATGAAGGATTTTATGGATACTCGATGTACCATTAGAAAAAGTCGAATATTGACTATGAAAATGCATTCAAATATCTCTGATTGGAATAAAATCTTATCTAAAAAACTCGTTCGAAATTGTCCCTATCTTTCCCTATTTGAAGTTGGGTTCTGATGGGGCCCCTATCAGAATATATAGTCTAGAAAAAAACTGTTTAGGGCTCCTATAAGAATATCCAGTCTAGAAAAAACTGTTTGGGGATCCTATCAGAATTTCTAGTCTAAATAATATTAGAGGATCGTCGAGAATAGACGTGTATCAAAAATAAAACTAAAAGCGATATTTTATGCCAGAATTTGTATTCCAATTTTTAAAGAAATTTTTCTATTTTTGAAATTGCTATCTCTGGATCTGATTTCAAAATTGGAATTTGATCAGCTCCTAAAATTATTTCTCAGTCCTTTTAATGGTATAGGTGTATCAAAAAGATACCCCTAAGCGATATATCTTGCCCGAATTTTTGAATAATTAAGTTTAGAGGGAGTTTTTTTATTTTAGAAAATATTTAATGGAATCATGCATTTGGTCTCTAGTAACAGTAAATTGAGTACATTAGTCGAAAAGGTAAGCAAACATTACTTCAACTCAATCATTGGAATATCGCCCGTTCGACTCTAAAACTGGAGAAACGAAACGGTGACACTTTTTTCGGCAATTATTTACGAAGATACGTGTGTTGGAAGTTGGAACGAAAAATCGATCGCCCATCTAAAATTAATATATTTATTAACATTAACATTTTATTTTTTTGATTTTAACAGTTGACGGTTTTGACTTGAAGTTTCCCATCTAAAATGTACGGGAAAAATCACTTTTTTGAGTTTTTCGAATACCCTTTTAGGGTTTGAAAAAATGTAACGGGAATGTATAAGGGTGAAACGGTTGAGAATAATTGAGAAAATTGACTCAGAATTACAAATGTAACATTATACAATTCGGTAATAAAAAGATGGAAAGAAGCGAGTTCGTGAAGTCAACCAAGGAAGGAAAGAAAATTAATGGATCGATAATTGCACACGCAATGAAATAATGATAAGTCGGGAGCTGCGGGTCTAGGAAGAAGCGAGGCCCAGTCGCGATTCGCGAAAACTCGGTCAATCAGTCCCTTCGTGAGCCCACTGAGGATAGAAAGGCTCTCGAGGACGCCTCGAAGATTGGAAAATCGCCTTAGAAAAATTTAGTGTAGACTCTAGTGCGTTTAGGTTATACATTCGGTCTAGAATGGTCAGGGTTGTTGCAATTTAATCGTAATGAGTGTGTGAATTAAAAAGAATATTTATAAAGTGAATTATAAAGTTGCTATATAAAATGCCAACATAAACTGATAGCGGC
>JAAAKG020144315.1:0-11149 GCA_010014905.2 Druon quercuslanigerum
TATATAATGAAATTTGCCACCTTTGGATAACTTTCAACAAATTCCATCCAAAATTGGACCGACAGCTGTTTAACATCAACTCATTAACATCCAAATGAGGATTTACCTAACTTTGGACATCCAGTTCAAATTGAAATGCACAACTCTTTTTCTAGGCCGCAACACGAAATGCACAGTGACAAGTCACTACCCAGACCGCATAGATTCTCTAGTCGAATTAATAACAGGTGAGTAATAATTATACAAATTTGTAGCTTATCTTTTTCATTCCTTGGACCATAATAAATTAGATTTCTTTAATTTAAGGTATTGGCCAAGGACGAACTCGTTTTAGTTTTATTTCTACTCTTAAGTGTTTATAATAATACCAAAGCTTTTTGCTGAATATGGTTAAATAATTAATAAGCAATCGCGGGAAATTTTACAGCGATGATCTCGAAGGAATAACCCCTAAGCGGAGACGTAATGACCGTGCCTAATGCTGATTGGTACCTGGGCGAGTCTTCTTAAACTGTGAACCCGGAATAATGGGTAACCTCACAGAGTTAGAAGCCTTATCCTCGCGTGCGGGACTGTACAAGGTCGTAAGAACCTTCTCTAGCTGCCACGAAAAAGTTGTAAACGCGGTTCAAAACGATCGAAAGCGCAGAGCACCGGACAATAGGTCGGTAAATAGTGCCGATCACCCAAGAGTTCGGGTTGCTGAAAATATTTTGGATGGAAACACGACGATGAACCGACGAAACGTCCACATTGAGTGTATGAATCAACTCAAATATATCTTGCTAGACTGCTGCGATGCTAGTGTTATCCGTTTTAGAGGAGACTTTATGGCACGTATTTACATTCTGTGGTGCCAGAAACACCCACGTTTCTCATCAGTCATTGCGAAGTCAACGTGCCTACCTCTTAAAAACTGGATATGTGCGCGGACTGCTTCCTAAACCGCAGCATTAACAAGCTAAATACGAAGATGAGGAAGCGACAGTGAGACCGAGCGCAGAAAGGAGGCACCTTCTGAAAGGTGATAATGACTTCAGGACAAGGAGAAACCTTAACATACAGGTTCCACCTAAGCCCCAAGACCTGGCTGAAATGGATGCGTCCCTTCATGAGCATATGTCGGAGTTCTACTCTAATCGTTTGGTGTAGTTCATTGGACGAAGAAGGAGCTTGAGGCCCTTGATATCGCCACACGTGTGATCATGCATATGCATAAGATCTAGCTTATCAATTCGTCTGTTCCGCGATTATGCATTTCATAAATAATACATTTATAGCATACCCCAGTAAATAAAACATTAATTTTCAAACACACGAATGAAGAGTTTTTTAAATTTTAAGAAAATAGATGAACTTTTAATCATAAAACAAAAATGATAAATTTTCAAACAAAAATTGAATACTTAAAGTTTTTATTAGAACTACTCATTTGCAAACAAAAAAAAAAGAATATTCTGGTTTTAATATTTAATTTGTGAATATTAATTTTGCCTCACTTCGATATTTTATCGAAAATATTAATCTTTCGGACTCTAAATGGCAATTATTAAGTTTACAATATATCACTGTTATACTCGTTTCTCCGCTTTTGTCGTTCTCACAACAATCACTGTCATTTCCCGGTTTTCGGTCCAGCGGCCACCCCACAAATTATAAATTAACAGAGCTTCAGATGTACATTATTGGGAAGATGAAATTCAGAGAATATATTTTATTAAAATTATGAATATGTTAAATATGCTCTGCATTTTAAGCAACTATTAACATAGTAAAAACATTTTATAAGCAAAAATTAGGTAGCTCATTTTTCTCGTAGACTCAAGCCGGCTACAGTTCAATATGTTAAAAGCATTTTTCTTTACGAATTGGATTTTTTTAGTGGTAATTACAACTTTAATAAAAGCTTGTAGCATTAGGAAATTTATTGTTCTTCTATAAAGTTACTTTCATAATTAACTCGCGTAAATGTTTTATACTTATTATAGTGTTTATAAAATGGCTCGATCACTAAAAATTGTTCCTTTTCTTGTAACATGTCCACTGTGTATTAGCAGAACTAAACAAAAAAGTAGGTATCTCTTAATCACAGGATTTGAGAAAATTTGCTTTTGTTATTTTTAGTTTCCGCTGTTAATGATTTTTATTTTTTGATCTTTACTTTTTTGGAACACGCTTTATTTATTCCTATTTTTGTACCACTGTTAATAAACTTAGTTAACTAACATTTAACGATTCACAGATAAATAACGGAACGTTTTTTTTTTAAGTATTATGTAATACTTTTTAAGGGATGTCGGATCAGAATTGCATTAAGGGGAAACGGTAGGTTTGGCTGAGCACATAAATGACTGCAGTGATATCTATAAAAAAATCGTAAATACAGTCTAGTGCCCCCTAGCAATTATAAATACAACCTCATACTCGAAAATCGGTAGTATTCTGTTGGTAAATTTTTTGACCTGTTAGAGAGAGAAAGATATGATGAAGGAGTAACGAAGGGGTTATAGAATTTTAAGATTAATCTAGAATTCTCCTGTTCTCCTTGGGTCCATTGGTATCCTAGGTCTTTTGTTTCAGGCGTCATTTACTCTACTGACACTCTTCTTACTAACTATTTGCCGCCATATTTTTTTGTCCTGACATACTTCTCTAGCTACGGCATAGTACTGACGGTACAAATATATAATTATGTATTTCCATTTTAGCTTTATTTGATATATTTGTACTTCTAATAAGGAGCCCTAGTCTACCAATAACTTTCTTACCTTTGTTTGTGCGACCATCTAACTAATCATCTATTTTCCCGTCCCTAGTAAATAAGCTACAAAGGTATACAAATTTATCAACTTGTTCAATTCTCTCATCATTCAATACAATGTTGCATATTGTTTTCTCACTCTTTCCTTCGAACACCATAGTTTTTATTTTATTTGCGTTAAAGTTGAGGTCCATGCTCTTCATGCTTGCATTCAGTTTATTCAACATTCTTTGCAAGCCTTAGATTGACTTTGCCATAACAAACGTATCCTCTGCGAACGCTAACCTACGTACGTTTACTGTTTCGAGATCCACGTCGAAAAGAGCCAATCTTAAACACTTGTCCATGAATGATATAAATAGCCATGAAGACATAACACATCCTTGTCTAACGCCTTGCATAATATCGAAACAGTCACTCAATTTCCCATTTACCCTTACACTCGCTTCGCTACTCGTATATATTGTTTTTATAGCTTGTAGGAGCAATCGATTGACTCTGTACTCTTTTAGCACTTTCAGGTCAAAACAAGCACGGAAAACTTTGTTTTCTAATCTCAAAGTTTTTCTCTAATTTGTCTTAAGGTAAATATTTGATCCGTACATAAATCTTCCTGGCATAAAAACGCTTTGGACTTCCCAGATCTTTTCTTCTGTTATTTTCATTATCCCACGAGTAAGTATTTTTGAGTACATTTTACTTACGGTACTTAATAAGCTGATCCGTCCATAATTATTACAGCCACTTTTATCTACCTTTCTTTTGTATATTGGTATGATAATTGCTTTTTCCAAACCTCTGGGACTTCTCCCATCTCGATACATAAATTTATCAATTCGCAGGATCTATGTGGTATGTATTTGCCACCGTGTTAAAGTATTTCAGCCTTAATACTGTCTACTCCGGCAGCCTTGCCGTTTTTCAAGTTCTGAATTATATCCCGAACCTTAGAGATACAGACTTTCTCAATTGAGTTTTTTAACGCATCGTGTTCTGCATGACAGTTGTGGTGTCCTATAGCTTCATCTCCAAATAGTCCCGTAAATAGTCTCCTAAAACATCTAGTATCCCGTGTGCATCATATATCATTTCCCCTTTACTATTTCTCATGTTGGCAAATTCTGTGCTTTTATTTTCCTTCATTTTTTTACAAAGCAGTTTCTTGCTTCCTTTAAAGTCGTTTTGTATTTTTTTCTCATATTCTGTTCTAATTTTATATTTACTTTCCTTTACTAATCGTTTGAGTATTCTCTTTTTGGGTCTGTAATAATTTTTACGTGTATTTCTTTCCTGATTGTTAAGTCCTGCGATGTTCAAAATTCTCCTGTACGCTTGTTTTTTTTGTTTTTGGGGTAGCCTGAATTTCATCATACACCCATGCGTCACCAGACATTCTTCCTACAACCGCGGCACCACATACTATAATTTTGGAGATCCGAAGATAATGATCAATATTGCATTCAGAACCCCTCATGACTCCTATATCTTTAAATAGCTCTCTTTGTCTTTCATCCGCAACAACAAAGTCAATTATACTGTGGCAATTTCTTTTAGAACAGGTGTACATGTGGATCATTTTATGCCTAAATCAAGTATTTTCAATTAATAGGCCCTTTTCTAAGCCTAAGCTAACTAATTTATCTCCTTCATAGTTTGTTCTTGGATCCCCAAAATTACCAAGTACACTTTCTGTATTTTGATTTTGGATGCCCACCCATCCATTAATATCTACTAGCAAAATTATTCTTTCACGATGATTTCAAATGTTAATTGTGTCATATAAAGTGTCTAAGAAGACGTTTTTTAATTCTCTGGGGTCACTATGAACTAGGACGTAGCACACTATGATGAATAATCTTCTGATTCCTACTTTCATTCTAACCCAGAGCAGTCCGAGAGATACAAAATCATGATGTCCGAGATGCCGCTACGCTCTTTCATTCAAAATCAGACCTACTCCTTGCCTACCATGTGATTCACTATCTACTTCTGACCATATTTCAAATCCGCCTTTCAACATACCGTTTTCTATGTCTCTAATTTCGCATCCCTTTTTCATTGTTTCAGGCACACATGAAATATCTAGTTTCCTTAGGTGCATGGCGTCTCGTAATTCTTTTAGCTTGCGATCATTCACCCCCATAGCATTCCAAACACCCAGTCTCCGTTCGTTGGCTGAAACTTGACCTTTACATTTACCATGTGCATGCCGTCTGTCAACTAAAGTTCCAGTCCTTTCCGAAGCTATGTTATTGTTTTTATTATTTATTGTTTAGCTAATCCACCCATCTACCAGCTTTATGCTATGTATAAGTTTATTTTGCTAGTCGAAATCATGTCCAAGTTAAGTAGTAAAAAATTAGTAAGCAGCCTTGTATTACATGTGAATTCATGTGATCTTATCTTAATATTTTAAATATCATCCATAGTTAAGTAAATTGCAATTTAATTTTCTACCATAATATTTTATGGTAATTAATAAAATTAACTTATCTTTAACGAAGCTGTTAAATTTCCTAGATTTCTATCCTGCATTTTAATTTATTTTCGCGATAGAAACTTTTACAAATTTTCAAATGGAAACAATGTGACTGTATGAAACAAGAGTTCGTAATGTACTGGTTTTTAGTCGGCAGAAAAAATGGGGCAAGTGTCAAATTACACTGGCGTTTGCTTTTTTTGCTGCTTTTTTATTTGTAAAACGCGTCGGCCATTTGAAAAGTCTAGGAAATTCCTTCATTTAATAGAAATATATTTCAAAACTCAAAAGACTCGTTTAAACACCCCAAAACCTTGATAATTCTTTTATATACTGGAAGTGTATTCCATGTCCTCGAGATGTTTGGAAATTTAAAAATTTTATTAAAGAGAAATTTTATGAAATGTTCAGCTAAAAAATTCTTGAAAATTATCGAAATAAAATATCTAATAGAAATTTTCAATGATATTTTGAATATTTTAAATGTCACCTACAATAATTACAAATAAGGGGGCACCAAATTAACAACTAACCAGACAGTTATTATGAATAATGAAATTTGCATGGAACCGATTGTCAAGTTTACTACAAAATCGAAAGGTAGGTTTATAAAAATTCAAAAAACAATGAATGATGAAAGACCTGGATTAAAAAATAAGAAGTCGTGCGAGGAACAAAATTCTGTAAATAAAAAACAAATCGGAAAATCAATCTTTTTCAAAAATGATGATATCGCGGAACAAGTTGAAATCGAAGTAATTGAAATAGCAGAGAATGAATCACAAATTACAAAATGTGATTAGCAAAAAAAGAAGGAAGTAAATTATGCAAATAAAAGTAAATCAAATAACGAGGATCAACCGGGGAGCACTAATCTAAAAAAAGTTTTAGAAATGAAGCAAGAAAAAGATTATGAAAGAAAATCACGGAAAGAAAATCGAATTTTAAAGTCCAAAATATCAGTCAACACAAATAATGACGTGGATGATAATTCTCATAAAATAAAGCCAGTTTTCACTTTTGGGGTGGGGGGATAAAAAGGATAAAATATCCTCAACGCAAAACAATAAGCAAATTCTATAATCAGTGAATGAAATAAAAAAAACCTGCCAAATTATAAGAAAAATAAATTACTATAAGTAATAAGAAAACATACAGAGATTTTTTCAGACGAGCCGGGTTATATAGAAGGTTACGAACACGAGATTCAATAAAAAAAATAAAAAGTTGGTAACAAGAAGAAACTACTCAGTGCTAATAGAAAAAAGACCGAAGGTTAGATTAGAACTTATGAAGGTAGAGAAGTTAGGGGTAATAGAACCGGCAATAAGCGAATTTTCTAATCCTCTAAGAATAGTATAAAAAATGACGGGGATATACGCATATGTTTGAATGCACGTTTTTTAAATGATATAATAGAATCTGAGCACGATGGACCACCAGAAATAAATAATATTTTACAAAAAGACGTGGATAAAACTGTCTTTAGAAGTACAGACTTAACATAAGGGGTTTTCCAGATTCTCTTAAAAAAGGAATCCCGGAAATTTACTGCATTCTTTTTTGAGGGTAGAGTGTATCAATTTTGTAAAATCCATTTTGGCATAAAAACGGCAAGTAACGGTTTGGTACGGGCCATAAATTCTGTCCTTGGAAATGAGTTTGATGAATTTTTGACTGATTACGTCGATGACATCCTGATCACGTAGGTCATTTGAAGAACATCTTCAGCACTTAGATAAAATTTTCACAGGGCTAGGAGATGCGGGACTAAAACTTATATCAAATAAGTCTAGTTGGTGCCAGGATGCAATAAAATTTCTAGGTTTTATTCTGACCCCAGACTGCATAAAACCAGACCCGGATAAAATTAAGTCGAGTACAGGAATACCGTCCACAAAAAATCGAAAGCGATTGCAAAAAATTCTAGGGATATGTGGGTATTACAGCAAATTCGTGAAAAAACACGCGAATGACGTGAAAGCGTTTTGTGAGCTATTGCCTTTGAAAAACAAATTTACGAAGAAACATCATCATAAAATTACGCTTAAGCAATTGAAGAGAATTTTTTAGATTCTGTTGCACTATCTCATTATATGCTGGATAGACCATTTTGTCTTCAAACAGATGCGTCTAAAAATGGCATAAGTGCCATATTATTTCAGATCGATTAGAATTAGAATTGTTGGCGATTGTTTATGGTCTAGTAAAACTACAAAAGTACCTTCTTCGGACAAAGTTCAAAATTTATACAGATCGCATAACACTTACGTTTTTATTTTAAACTCCATTTCATAATTCTAGATTAATGAGATGGTCTACGGTATTGCAAATGTTCTCATTCGAAATTGTTCACTGCAAAGGAGTGGATAATGTAGCCGCAGACTATTTGAGTAGAATCGTCACGGATGAGAATATGCTTGCAACAGCTGGCTTAGATAATAAAGCAGAAGCTGGGAAAAAAGTAGTGAATAAAATAAATAGAAATTCTAATCCATTATTCAGATTAATAAAAAATTTTGTAAGCATTCAAAACATAGCGAAGAGACGTCAAAACTATATAAAGATTGATTAGACGGTAAAGTAATTGAGAATCATTGCTTCAGAAATAAAATAATTTTCCACAAAACTAAAAATCTAACTAGAAAGCGTGCGTTGATTTTAAAACGAGATAGAAATGCGATAATTGATTTAATTCATGAAGACATAGGGCATGCAGGCACACAAAAAACTGTTAAGAAAATTGAAAAAAGCATGTACTGGATAGGGTTAAAAAAGGATGGGAAAACCCGGATAAAACCGTGTGACTGATGTCAAAAAACAAAACATCTGAATATAACAATGGGATAAGAATTTCGACCGATGATCCCGGAAAACCCTAACGCGTTAATTGCAGTTAATTTTTACGAGCCACTTTCAACATCGAGGGCAGGGACCACATTTTTGTGGTTAAGGACCTTTTGTCGAAATTGGTTACGCTCTATTTAATGAAAAATGCGAATACTCGGACATGTTTGGCAAAGTGGATCGGTAATTATTTCAAAAAGAATGAAAAACCGGAGCAAGTACTTTCGGACCAAAGAACATAATTCACTTCGCAAAAATGGAAGAGTGCATTAAATGAAGGGGGAGGGGGGGGGGGGGAAAAATTTGTTACTGGTTTTTAGCCAACACGAAAAGCAGCAAAATTCTACGATATTCCTTCAAGTAACAGAAATAAATTTTAAAAACCTTGATAGCTCTTTTAGACTTTGGAAGTGTATCCATATCCGGGAAATTTTTGGAAATTTAAAAATTTTATTAAATTTCATAAATTGTATGAAATTTGCAGGTCAAAAGTTCTTGAAAATGTTACTAATAAAATACATAATAAAAATGAGAATAAGCCGCCACACCCGTTTTGAGAAAAATAGTTATATTTGCGATGATATTTAGAATATTTAAAATGTCACATATAGTTAAATAAATTGCAATTTAATTTTGTACCATAATGTTTGATAGTAATGAATAAAACGAACTTATCTTTAACACGGCTGTTAAATTTCCTAGATTTCTACCTTGCATTTTAATTTATTTTCGCGATAAAACTTGTCAAATTTTAAAATCTTTACAACGTGACTGTCTGAAACGAGAGTTCGTAAAATACTGGTTTTTAGTCGGCAGAAAAAGCAGGAGATTTGTCAAGTTACACTGGCGTCTCCTTTTTTTGTTGCTTTTTTGTTATTTGTCAAACACGTCGCTCATTTGAAAATGCTACGATATTCCTTCAAGTAATAGAAATAAATTAAAAAATTCGCAAGAGTCGTTTGAAAAACCTGAAAATTTTATTAAATTTGCAGTTGAAAAATGCTTGAAAATTATCGTAATAAAATACACAATAGTAAGAAAGTATCCACCCCCACTACACATTATGAGAAAAGTAGTGAAATATTTTAAATGTCACTTGTAGTTAAATAAATTGCATGTCAATTTTCTTCCGTAATATTTGATAGTAACAGGTAAACTTAAATTTTTTTAACACAGCTAGATTTCTATCCTGAACTTTAATTGATTTTCGCGATAAAAACTTTTACAAATTTTAACATCTTAACAACGTGACTGTATGAAACGACAGTTCGTAAAATACTAGTTTTTAGTTGGCAGGACAAGCAGGAGATTTGTCAGTTAAGTCAAAGCCTTTGTAATAACAACAGTTCGCTTACGTCAGATTCCCCTTATCCCCACCAATGTCTATTGGGGCGGAGAAGATGAACGAGTGCGCTTTATACGTGTGCCGCATGTATCTCTGTCTGTGCTGCTAAGTGTCACGTCTTGCTAAGTGGAGTGGATGTGAAATGTGAAATAACTGGGCGGTCTGTTTTGATGTATATGATCATTGGCATAACTGAGCTTTGACTTAACTTGAAGTTGAGTGTATACACACACATATATATATATTGTATATAATATAATACATATTGTATCCTGTGTGATCCTTCTGAAAAGCAGCATCCCACAGGAGAAACTCTATAGAGCAAACCCCAGCTACTCCCTCTTCGAGGACGTTGCGCAACATCGAGAAGGGATAACTGGAGTAAGACTATAAAAAGAGCAACCAAACCGAAAAAAGAGGTTCTAGATCCTGTAGCTGAAAAGTACAGATCGCAAAAGAGAACCAGTAGAAGAAGCTCAGAGCCTAAACCCTCTGGAACTTGTCCGATAGTTCGATTCTAAAAAGAATAAAATTCCAAGTTATTAGAATGTTATTAAGTTAAGTTCTCTCCAGAAGAGCCCAGTTGTATAACATCCTCTGAAGCTGTTAACAAAAAAAACTTATCCTTAGCGATCTCTGCGTATTAGACCTATGAGAGCTTAGACTTGATTTGAGTGTCTCCGAGTTTCCGAGCCTCCGTAAAATTCTTAAGGTAAAAGTCCCTGTTTTCGCATTGGAAGAATAAACGTTTTATTTTAAGGCTGAAGCCTCGACTTACTAGAATTATTGTATACTCTCCATTTATACCTCTGCTTTCTCGAGTGACTATAGAAATAAAACCTGTAATTTAGTCAATGAGAAACAGAGGCTAAAATATTTATGAACTGTTGATCACCCTCCAAATTGCGTACAAGAGACTTAGAGACTTGAAACCCTCTATACCCTGTTGTCTTTTTAAAGTCTGTATTTTCAAATGGCCCCTATACGCTAGTCCTTTACTTCCGCCGTCCAGCTAAGGCGCCATAACAATAGCGACTGATCGGTATACCGAGTGGCCTGAGACCTCGTTGCGTAAGCGTCTGACCTAGCTTAATAATTAGTATTTGTACATTCACGGTAATATCCCTTATTCGACCACGTAATGTGAAAATGTGTTCTTCCCCTACTTAAGAGATTTATGATTGTTGTCCATTGACCCATCTATAAAAAATAAACAGGTGATATACCATATATCTCATAGTTGATGAATTTGTGTTTTTTCGATAATAAATATACTCCGATTATATTGCGTTTCCGATTACGTCTGGAATAAAATAGAGAATCAAAGATCTAAATAAAAAGTAGGTCCAGAATCGACGATTATTTGATTTAATTCTATTATTTAGAAGAGAAATCCGCGGTATGTTTAATGGTCACTGATTGAACTAGGATATTATCATAATTTAGAATAGGGATTAGAACATATATGTAAAAGATAAGACTAGCTTAGGTCAATTTGAATAAATACATCTATAGTAAAGAGAATCTTATTCTTTCTCAATAAGTAGCCCCTTTATTTAATACAATTCGATTAATATAAGTCCGCTTATTAAATTAACCCTTTCTAGTAAACAACGCCCAAAAAGTTGGCGGTGACAATGATATATATATATATATATATGGGACGTTCCACGTCAACCGGGACAAAGCATTTGCCAAAATTCTTCTCAACCGATCA
>JAAAKG020144317.1:0-11148 GCA_010014905.2 Druon quercuslanigerum
ATCAAAAAAAAGTTACCAAAAATTTCAAAGTCCCATATCTCCGCCATTTTTTTGAATTTTCAAAAAATATTTGGGATAATTTTTCTACACTAATATAGAACTGTGTACGCCGAGTTACAGCCAAATCCCCTTCCAAGACGAAAATTCTTGATCCGCTTGACGTGGACTCCACCAGGGACAGATTCTCTGAGCTGTGACGCAAAAGGAGGGAGCAGGGTTAAGATCGAATGTGATAGCACAATGGTGTAAAATATAAATGCGAATAACAATTTTTTGAAATGCTTGAAAAAATGAAAATTAGTGATTTTATTTTAGAAGTACAGCATCTAAATACAGGTTTCATACACTCCCTTATTCCTCTCTTTAATCCTTTTCTAAAGAATTCCCCCTTTTTTCCTGCTTTGCAGAAACTCCTCCTTTTCTCGTTTGTTTGCTTAAATGTAAACTGAATTAATAGAGTCCAAGAAGAAAAACCGACTATTCTTCTTTGGAAGCTACATCTTGTTAATAATTTAAAAGTTAAAGATATTTTTATATAAATAAAGATATGAATGAAGATATTTAGATAAAAGGTTTTAAAATTCATGGGAAAATTTGAAACGATGATTAATTTCAAGAAATTAGTTTAGAAAGAATATTTAAAATATTTGAAATAATTTCTAACACTGTCGAAAAGAATCCTGAAGATTTTAAGGTTATTATTTTAATCATGCATATTAAAAAAAATATGAGAAAAATTCGAATAATATTTTTTTTTAAATTTGCCTAGGCGATTTTGAGTTTTTGCAAAGATTAAACAATAACGAAAAAATTGAAAATATCAAAACAATTTTTTGACAAAATATAGATTTTTGAAGATTTACAAAGAAATTTATAGAAACGTTTTAAGAATTTCAAAAGGTTTTAAGGAAATAACAACTGTTCCTAAACTTCAAGGAAAAATTAGAAAAAAATGTTTGAATAAAAAAAAATTGATTTAAAGAGAATATTTAAAAGAATTTAAAAACACTAAAGTATATTTCTAAAATTCTCGAAAAGACTTCTGAAGGCTGCGAGGTAATTATCTTAATTACGCAAATTAAAAAAAATAAGAATTCGAATTATTTTAAAAGATATTTACCTAGAAGGTTTTTCATTTTTTTATAAAAAAACATTGTTTACTTTTTAAGGTAATTGTTATAGACAAATTATACTAACAAATAGCCAAAATCATGGATTTTTCGCTCGCAAAGTATTATTGTGCGTTAAAATTGCTTGCCTTTATCGTTAAAATGACACTTGATCATGAAAATTTGTCAACCGATATTTGCTTATAATTTTGTTCAACAGATTATGTAAACAAGTGCCTATTATCGCCATATATGGGCAAAAAGAATCGTTTTTTCTTGTTATTGTGTACAAACTGTCTTGTCAGTGAAAGTCGAAAATGAAACGGACCTCTTTTTCGAACGATTTGGAAATAGAAAGAGAGGTCCGTCCGATTATCAACTTCGATACGGCCACGGAGTCCCACTGCTGCAGTGGGACTCCGATGCCTGAAGTCGATCGGCTCTCTTTTTTTACCATGTGAGGTGCAAAACAGTGCAATAGAATTTGAAACGATTGTAGAAAATAAAGTGCGATCGAATTCGAAACGATGGTTTGAAGACGAAATAATATTCAAGAGATCGATCTCCATATATGGGGCGTTATTTCTCAAATGTACCCATTCAAAAAGGCGAAGTTGTCCGGTCTAAGTTAAACTTGAGCAAAGTGTTGCGCAATTGGATAGTAGTTTCTGGGGAAAAAATTTTCTCATACGGATAGGCATTGACCAAGAGGGAGGTGGTGAAAGTTTTGAGATTTTCGTGGATATCTTCTGTTTTGACGATTTTTAACTCTTCTAATAGCGATTTCAAAAATGTTGTCTAGTAAAGTTTCGATAGGGGTTTTGCTCAAATTTATTTTTTATCTTTATTTTTTAATCTTCATTTTTTCTTCAATGAAACTGTATCAAATAGATCTCTTTTAGATTCCAATAGTTATATGCATCTTCGCATTGTGATTTTTTTTCGCAATTAAGTATAGTTAAAGATTAAATGATTCTAAACTCATTAGGCTTTGAGGTACACATTCTCATCGTTAACCTTGCGCTACTAGCTCGATTTTTGACATACATTTTTAAATGTAAATTTATTTTCCGAATTATCTTAAAAAACTACAAACATTTCTTCACACGTTCCTCCCTATCTCGTGTTGTTTTGCTAAAAATAGGATTTTTTTTTCCATATTATTTCTGATGGATACAAAAAATTATCCTATATGTCTTCTTTTAGCTTTTTTACGTATCTCGCGTCTTTTGGTGTATTTTGTGTCGTTGATTTGCTTAAAAGCGATAAATAAAATCAAAATAACAGTCCCTATTGAAAAAGGGATACAAGAAAGGGCCGGGGGGGGGGGGGGGAGGATGCGAAAGTTGCCCCCGCACGTGTCAAGTTCATATTACCACTATTGATGAGCATTGATGTAAAATAAAATTCCTCCAAAGGATAACTTAAAAATTTGATTTTTAGGAGTGTTACGGAAAAGGAAAGTAAACTCAAAAAAGTCATTTTTCTCGAAAACTACTCGACTGATTTTGATGATCGAAATATAAGTTATAGTCACCCGTGAGATTAATTAGAAAAAAATTATGAATTTTTTAAAACAAAATATAGAGGGAAAAAAATGTTAAAAAAATTTTCCACATTTTTTTTGAGGTTATGTTTTAGAGATACACTCTAGCTTTTTGTGGAAAAAATGCTCTTATTGCCTACTTTAACATATGTTTAACCGAAATTGTTTATAGGGGTACTCAATGGCTTAAAAAAATAAAATCACGCGCGGGGCGCCGTGCGTGTATGTAGCGTAGCCTGCGATTCCAACCCGGCTTCTGTTCAATTCAATCATTATTCTGATTCCGTTATTCACTTGTTTCGAGGTGATTGTCAAATATTTTCCCATCATCATACTGCCTGTCATTACACTAACTTTCTGATTCACTTGCCATTGAAAAACTAAACTAAAATTTCTGACAATTTTAATACTGTCTCAATCATAAATTATGAGAATGTAAAAAAAAGTCTGAGAAATTACAAAATCTTGTGGCTTGCGTCCTTAATGGCATTAGTTTTACGAAAGACTGGAAGCCCCTGAGGAGCTTCCCGTACAAGTTTTTAAAGAACTATTTAAATAGCTAGTAGTTTAAATACTAATAGTTATACAAAATATATAAAGTCGTATACCAATGAAAAACATGTAGTCCATATAGTTTCATAATGTCGTAAGTTACAAAGAAATTAATTTACTGCGTACTGATAGCAGATTATTTGAATGAAAAAAATGCAGTGCTAATCAAATATTTTTTGACCAATGAAAGTTTTTCGTGTTTTAAAGAATAATATTTTTCAAATAAGAAAAATTATTTTTGCTATGAGAAAAATGTGTTTTCATCAAAGAAATATTTGATTGGACGCATTCAGTACTACAGTTCCTTGATTCAAGTAATCTTTTTTCTCAGTGCAAAGACAACAATTTGATATTTATAATATTAGTTTTTTATACGTTTTTTTTCGACGAAAATATTTGGTCTTTTAAATATGAAAAATGATTTATAATAAATGAAAATATTAAGTTTTGAAAATCTTGAAGCTTACAACTGTATGGAACTAGATTGACGATATAATTCGCGAATTCTCTACTAGATGGGCGATATAATTGACGTTTTTGCAACACGGCGAAAATCTCGACACTATAGTCAGTATAATTTCTTAAGATTTTAAGTACTATTTAAATGATGAGTTGTTTGAATACCAATAGTTTGCAAAAATTGTCCAAAGCAGAAGCTTATACTTCTTCAACAATGCCAGTAGATGGCACCACCGATCAGAGAATAGCATTAGCTACTGCGTGCCTACTTGCGAGCAGCTCCGACGAGTCAGTCTTCTTTCGTTCTTTGAAGTGGAAACACTGTGAGTTAAAATAAAGAGGTTTATGGAGAGCAAATTATGGTGATTATTTATAGTGCTAAAGAACCCAAGATCCAATAGGTTATGGTCACAGAGCGCGCGTGCACTGCGCGAGTGTAGTATTGGTTAGTGCACTTACTAAGGATTAAAAAGTGAAAAGGGAAGAGTGATGCCACGAGGAGCATATGAAGAAGAGCGCATCAAAAGAATAGCGGTTTGGATGAAGGACTTTTCCAGTCATTCAGAGGACTGTAGAAGATTTCCAGAAGTATGAAGAGGATTTTAGAGGATTTTAGAGGATTTTAGAGGTTTGCAGAGGCACTTGGAAGGCAGGCTAAATGAGTTTAAAATATGCCGGTATGAATAAAGTAAAATCTAGAGCCAGTAGAAAATTAGAATGTTCTTCCGAAAGTAGTTTGGAATGTAGAGTTTTGTTTAAGAGGTGGTTGTTTAGAAGAATTTTGAAAAGCAAAAGTAAAAAGCTTAATTATGAAGTGATTAAAGTGTGATGAATAAATTAAAAAATTTGAGGAACGTTATGTGGCAATGCGACTACACGCTCGTTCAAGTCGAAACACGCACGAAATAAAAGATGGCCGACACTCATTGTGTTTTGGCATGCGAGGCACGCCATGTCGCGAGCACAGTATATAAAACGTACAGCTCTCTAATGACCATATGATTGAAAATTAGAAGGCACTCAAAATAAAATTTATTTTAATTAAAAATTTAAGAAGGAAATTATATAGAAGTAAAATCTCTTTAATAAGGAATTTAAAAAGAAAAATGTTGAGAATAAAATATCCCTCTAATTAGAAGCAAATCAAATCTATTGAATGAAGATTTATGAAAAGTTAAAAAAAAACTTCTAGATAAAATTAGAAGTAACCAGTATGGGTAAGATGTTCGAATAAATAAAGAATACTATTGTGTTCTAATAACCATACGTAATTTAATTGAAACAATTCACTCCGGTATTAAGTTTGGAATGAAAACTTGCTGTACGGTGGAAATTCCGAACTTGATTAGGATGATCGAATTGTGCATACTTTCAGTGCAGCACACATGCACGATCGCTCCATCCTAAAGCAGTCTCATCAGATGTGCTTGAAAACTTGCAGGAAAAAGAGGTTCGTGTGCTGGTGATGTGCATGGTGAATGATTCGCTTCAGATAGGCTTGACTTGCAACGCGGCCGAGCAGGCCTAGAATCACCAGGACAATATTCTAAAGTGGGCTTAAGACGATCTCAAGGTACCGCGGCCTACCAGTCCTCTCGGTGACCTTTTTCTATTGTTCAGCACACCAAAAAGTTAAAACTTTTTGTTGCTAAACTTTTTCTTGATACCATTTCTTCTAAGACTCAAATTCATTCAAAATGGTCATAAATTATTGTAATAATTAAATTAAAATAATTTTCAGTGTTAAGAGTAAAAAAAAATTGTTAATAATGTTATAAACAAATTAGTTAACAAAAGTCATTTTTTTGTGATACGCAATGATTACCTAATTTTAACACATAACTTTTGTATGAAGTATCACAGATAATAATTTGGGTTTACGATAATTTAAGAATAGCTAATTATGGCCAATTATTTAAACAATTTTTATAAACAAATGCACATTTTGACCTTTTTTTGATGAAAAGGCTTGATTTTTTGGGAGAATCGACTTAAAATGTTTCGCCAAACACTTCTTGCCATAATATTTTCCATATTGACCAAAAAATATTACTTTTTTAAAAATTTTTTATTAACAAACGCACATTTTACCAATTTTTCATGAATAGAATTTATTTTTTTGCGGAATTAATTTAAAATTTCTTGCACAAGAATACTTGCTATCATATTTTTTATAGTGACCTGATACGCACCACGGGGACAAAGAAAGCTCCTTCATTGGTCCATTTCTGTAGGACAATTAAATTTAATTTCCTTAAAGAAACTGATTCCCTTGCAAAAAAAGAATACAGCTATCACATAAAGCTGCAGCAAAATGTTCTTACCTATTCCATTGATTTCAGTGGAATGAGTTTTGATATCAGCTTTGACTTAAAGTGTGATGATTGATGGAAATATGTGTAATATCCTTACGGGACAGAAAGCATCTTCTCGCTACAATATTTGTGGGGTTTGATTAAAACATGTTAACAAATTACTATATGTAGCTAAAATTCCATGCAATGAGGTACACATATTTTGTTCTCAGTCTTTTAACTTTTAGAATATGCAAAAAGTTTTATGAATAATGTATTTCATATTGTTTTTTCACGCAGCCATTTTATTTAAATGCTAAAAGCAATTCTAAAATCCTAAGGGATGAACGGGGTCGAGAGCGTGAGGCGGAACGGTACGGGGAGGAAGTAGAGTATCGAGAGCGTGAGGTGGGACGGTATGGGGAGGAAGTAGAGTGTGGAGAGCGAGAGGTAGGGCGGTATGGAGAGGAGGCAGGATGGGTCCTCCGAGGAGATGCAGTGTGTATCCTGTGGAGGGAATGCCTCGGCATGAGGTCGTAATTTTCCTTGAGACGCTCTAAGTACTCCACCCCCGAAGGAATCTCTTGGAGGTCTGCCGTCTGTTTTACCAAGCTGGCCTCCTTCCGGTTCTTCAGGGCCTTCTGGAAAGCATTGAAGAACTCCGGATTCTTCTCCTGCGTCTTCAGTATGAACCTGTGGTACTTCTCCGTCGTACTCCCAGCCAGGGGGTCTTCTATATGGGCCTTGCCTATGAATTTGTGAGTTAAATCATAAAGCTCGTATACGGTGGGGGATAGTACCTTTGAAATTCTATATAGTCCAATATAACGGGGACATAACTTAGTTGAGATGTTTTTAATTTTTGACGAGGAGATCCGGAATCGAGACAAGACCTACGCCTGAGGTTGTAATATCCGGACTGCTTTGCGAACGCGTCTTCTAAATTTTTGATCACCCAGTCACGCATGGACTGAATCTTGTGCATCCTCTCCTGTCAAGATTCCGGGTTTCAAGGTTCTATTTCTGAATTGACCTTGGCTCGCTTCTTAATGGAATTTGTGGGTATGGGATCTATTCTCAGGTTCAGGAAGGCAGGGGACGATTTAATTCCGAAAGGTGTTGATCCCAAGTACCATGGTCTTTCTCCATATAAGAGATGATCATAGTCTTTAAGATCCTATTTACCCTTACTACCGGGTATGAAAAATTTTGAATTCCTGAGTTAATTGGAGCAGGGTATTGTTAACAAATTCGGTCCCATTGTCCGTAACAAGTGCTTGGGGTGTTCCCCAGCGATTGATGATGTATTCACGAAATGCAGATTAAATATTTTTACCCGTCGCTTTCGCGTAAGGGTATGGTCTCCACCCACTTCGTGAATAGATCCTGAATCACCAGAATGTACTGGAATCCGGATTTATTTCTCGATAAGGGTCCCATGATGTCGGCTGCTACTATCACCCAGGGTTCTTCGACTACGCGATGACCCATTAATCCTGCAGGTACTTTTTGCTCGACTTTGCACATTTGACAGGTTGTATAACTATTTACGTACCTGTGCACATCCCTGTAATAGCCGGGCCAACAGTACTTACGCAAGACGAACGCATATGTCTTTTGAGTCCCCAGATGGCCTGCTTGTGGGTCATCGCGGGCTTCCAGCAAAACGGACTCTCTTTCTGTATCGGTAGGGACTAGCTTCTAATCGTCGAGGTCGTCAACGAAATCTGTCACCACGGAGTTAGGTGGGTAATGGTACAACCTATTGTCTTTAATTTTGCAGGTAGGGAATCTATCCGGGAAGTCAGATACGGCTTGAAATCATCTGGTGTACCAGGTCAGGATTGAGTATTTAATTAAGATTAAATACTCAAAGATTCCATCGAGAGGGATTCAAACATTCGGGAGAGAGCGTCCGGAACATGATGGTAGGAACCTTTGCTATGGAGAATGTCAGTCATACTCGGGCAAAGATAGTGACCATCTCGCTGTTCTACCGTTCGGCTTCTTTAAATTGTGTAACCACCGAAGGCTACTACGGTCCGTTATCACCGTAAACTTATACCCCTCTAAGTATGGTCTAAACTTCTGGTCAGGTTCGACTAGCATATGATGACATATTCTACACCGTCTACACTGCGTAAGGAATGCTCCTAATCCGGTATTACTCGCGTCGGTTTGAAGGACGAAGGGAATTTCGAAATCGGGGTCAGTTAAGAGAGGGGTCTGGACTCTTTAAAGATGCATTCTCTCCGCAACACATCTTTCTCTTCAGGTTCCCAAACATCTGGGACACTAAATTATAGTGACATCTCTTCGGCCACACCCGTAGCAGAATCTATTTCTAGCTTTCGTGCAAGTAGTGAATCCATGACCAGGTTCGCCACAGTTCCAACACTTGAATCGAGAGTGTGGATTTTCTGAAGGGTCGCTAGGCCTCTGAGGGGGAGGCTTCGGTGTATGAGGGTCTGTTTCTGGGCTTGCCCTGGGTTTGGGCTTACTCTTAGCTCTATGGTTATTTTATTTCTCCTTATTAAGATGCATAAGGTTGTCTGGTTCTTCATACCCGAGTGGATCTATATCCTCTTCTAAAAACGTCAGCTTTTCCCGAGTGTTGTCTGGGCGTCTGTTAGGCTTTCGGTAGTTTGGGTCCTTGCAAGCTAGTTCGGGAGGCAGGGATCGTGCTGCGACAGGGGGAGGATACTATAGACACTATGGATGCCTAAGTGCAAGTTAGGCAGCAAGTTCCTTTGTGCATAGTTAACCTCTTCGGCTTCTGACATTCGGGGTCTTAGTTTGTCAAACATAGCCCACATGCATGCCAGGTAGTCAGAAACGGATTCCATTTCGCCTTGAGTTCTGGGTAGAATCTCTTGCCTCAATTCAAACTGGAAATCCGAATCTTCAAACCTAACTCTAAAGGCCCTGGCCAACTGGTCGAACTTTTGCCACAAAAATTTAGAGCTTCTAAACCAGTTGAGAGCAATTTTCTGTAAAAAGAAGGGAATCACACTCAACAAGTGAGCGTCACTGACCGGTACTAAGTCTCGAACTTTTTCAATGCGCATCAAAAAGGAGTCTGCGTCATCGTTGCGCGTTCCCGAATATTTGATGTTCCATTTGCGCATTATTTCTTACGTATTCCACAGGAGTAGAAGGGGTTGTACTGCGACCATAATATCGCAAGAAGGGGTGCGAACATGGGGTAGGGGAGCTAAAGGGCTATCGTAATTGTGAACGGGTTCGAAGGGAAAGGTGTTAAAATCATCATGCTGAGGTCAATAAGACTCTTGAAAACGAGAACGCAGGTGCTCAAAATTAACACGGGAACGCCAGGGGTTCAGTGTACTTGAGCTGCGAGAATAAGGATAGTGCTCAGAATCGGCTGAGGGGTCCGTACATCGGTTGTTACTTCGCTGCCTGGTAGTAAAGACACTTTCGGTAATGTTGGGTTCTGGATTGCCGACCAGAGAACTCTGCCTAAACGAAGTTTACTTTTTCAATTCATTCTGTAAATTCACATTTAAATATATAGCTGTGAATATCTTATACAATGTGTTCACACAAGTGGTAGGCCTTTAATTCTTTGGGTCAGCTAAGTTGCCCGGTGTCGGCAGGAGTACTGTGCACCCTTCTACCAATCAATCCGGAATTCGCTCTTCCGACTTCAAATATGAGGTGAAAATACGGGCTAGGTGGTGGTGGGTTGAAGGAAACTTTTTCCACCAGATGGTCTTGATACCATTTGGTACTGTAGCGGAATAGATCTTTATACCTCTCAATACTTTTTTTTTCTCCTCGGTGGTGATGGTTGGGCATTCTTCCTCAGGTGTTGTGAGGGCATCACACAGCTCCTCGAAGCTATTTATGTTCTCTGAATCTTCGTCCAGTCTATGTTGCACTTCGTAGAATTCTCTCCAAAATACTTCGACCTCCTCTGGTTTAGGCGGGTGGTCGACAGTAACTGGAGGGTCTTAGAAGAGTCGAGATGAGTCAGAGAGAAACTGTTAGTTTTATTTGACCTACCTCTCTCTCCGCTCTACACTTCTCTTAGCGTCAGATAGTATCCGTATTCTCTCCGCAATATACTGCTTAATGGTCAGCAGCTTTGACTTGTTATGTAGTTATGTAGTCAATCACACACTGAATGTGGGACGCATATTGTCTGGCCCACCCTACTTTATGATGAGTTGATGCATTCGTCTAATGGTCTTATGATCAACCGTTGGTTTTGTTTTACGATTTGCATCAGCCAAAGCTCCCGATGCATTATACACACAACAATTGATAGTTCAGAGGTCGGATGTGTCACCTATCTTTGTCTGCGGACGGCTTGTTCTGGCTCTGATAAAGTAGACGCTCCGCTTACATAGCCCCTTTTTTGGAGTACTTCGGTATGGTTTCGCAGACGTTGTAGCGAAAACTGCGATAGCTCTGGGTGTTTCTCGCGCCACAGAGCATGCAGTCGTGCCATTTAATTCTCTCGTTCAGGGGTTACACTCTCTTCGTAGCATTCTATCAAGTCTTGATTAGGTCGCTTCGTCCACCTAATGCCCCAAGATTCCGCCGGTCCATCGCATTGACACCATCTTCATTGGCTATATATATATTAGGGTGGCCCAAAAAATCGCATTTGTTAAATTTCTATTTTTTTATTTTGAAATAAATGATTCTATAACATTTTTTACTTCTTCGATTTTGTCCAACAAATTATAAGTCAATTTATTTACCTTTTTATAAACTTGTTCTAATCTTAGTGATACATTTTATCAAATTTTAATACATCAAGAAAGTTACAAAAAAATGTGAGGCATCTCGAAATTTGCATAAAATTGCAATATTTGTAGACTCGTAGCGAATCAAATTTCAGTTAAACAGTAGCTTTTTGCTGAACCTGAAGAAGTTATGGCAACTAAGAACTCAAAGTGGCTTATTGTTAGAGGCTTAGGACTTGCAGATGCAGACTCGGCCATAAACTCTCCTGCTATAGCTACAGGCCCACACCAGTAGCCCTGGCTGCTCTACGACCTACTATCATTGCAGTACCTGCGAGCTTGGCCAGTCCAGCCCTTTCCTCCGGGGCAGTTAGTGATATAAAAGTAATATATTACAAATACAATAAAAATAAAAATAAAAAATAAAATAAAAATAAAAATTACAAATTAAATATTAGGCTAAAGTCTCTTGA
>JAAAKG020144318.1:0-11147 GCA_010014905.2 Druon quercuslanigerum
CCTTGATATACCTGTTTCGTTAGTCGTCCATCCTTCATTCTCTCAACATGCCCGAACCATCTTAACCGATTTCTGTCGCTTTGATTACTTATTTAAACAGCACGCATCCAGATGACCGAACACGCGACTTCACAGGTATTATCCGCCATATTGGAAATGAACTTACACACACACACACACACACGTGATCCCGTAGTCCACTGAACAAGTGCGTATGCGTGGTTGCATATTTCGTCGGTCTAACTAAATAGTTTTGTTGGCTCAACCAAAATTTGTTCAGGACAACAAAGTAATTTTGTGTTAAGAACCAAATATTTTCTTTAGCCAACAAGATAATTTTGTGCTAATATCGAAAATTTTGCTCTGCCAACAAAAACTGCTCAACAAAATAGTTTTTGTTGCGATTACTATATTTTTTCTCAGAGTATTCTGAAGCCTACGTGAGGTATTTAAAAAATTATGGTATCTCATGTGCCGCTTTTGAATATTCCACAAAAAAGTTCCAAAAGCATTCTTTTGTTATATGCTTAAAATAAAAGATGCTCAAAGATCATATTTAAGCATTATTTTAATCTTAACATATCTGAAATTTACAAACTGCGCGAGAAAATGTGCACCTTTTATCCATCAGTAAAGCGAAGGGTTATAGTTTTCAGCACCCTTCTCTCGTGCCCTTTTTTCTTCAGTGCACCCACGGACCTACATAGTAATCCTATGAATACGTAATCCAGATACAAACACTCGCCACGCGCACCTCGTTTTAAACGGTCGCGATATTTCACGGATTATAAGATCGTGTCGAATGTTTGCTATTCGTTTCACGCTACCTATCCGGTTTGATACATGAGTATCAGACTCGATAGCTCACTCCTATCTGCATGTAAAAAATGTGCTCGACTTATCCCATTCAGGATTTCAACTAACTCCATCCTTCAATTATGGAACGCTTTTTCTTCCCTCACAAAAAGTCTTTTAGTAGGGGACAGGTTTGACTGAAGAAATATCTGATTAAAATATCGACAGTTAACATTATTATTACTTTTTACAATGCGAATTTTAGTGCCTAGACGATCGTCGCTTCGGAGGTAAACTTGAAACGTCGTACAATCGTCGAAAAATAAAATGTTCACTTATTATACACGTTTATCATACATGCAAGTAAAATAATTTGTGGAAGTTAAAGATTAGACTGTTTATAATCACCAAGCTCGACTTGTCGTTACCAAAGACCCGTTAGTACCTTCGACGTTTATACCAATATACATTAACTTTGCACAAGACTTCGCTCGACTACGGACTATAAACCATTTGCGCAACCACGATTTGATCCAAACTATAGTCCTTATTTTTAATTTGTTATTCATTTATTAATTTCAAATACTGACTAAAAATTCCGTGTTTCAAATCGAGAACACGATGGAAGATTGCGAACACCATTTTATTGATTGCAAATAAATGTCTGTCGCTACATTGTCTTGTAAGTAAGACACCGTAAAATGAATTTAAGTTCGCTTTCACTGGGATAAAAACTATGTAAAACACAACTAAGAGCTTTAAGGGCAACAAGCGAACAAGTAGTAAAAAGTACAAGCTCACGCTTCGCGCAAGATTTCACCAAATTTTCTAAAAAGAATTACTTGCGATCAGTCTCGGGATGAAAAACTTAATACCAAAAGCATAGACAGAAAAAATCTGACTTCGCACATGATTGTGAAGTAACGAAAAATTGTATCTCTCGTGACAACATACTGACTTACATTCGAATGTAAATTTCCAAGATTGGCTGCATTATCATTTATCATTTTCGGTAACTAGTAAACATTACAGTATTTATTTCATATTGATTTGCCAGTATCTAGCAAGTGGAAGAAAGATCATTAGAATGCATGCACGCGTTCTCTTATAAAAATATATTGGACGGAATTGTCGAGTCGACTCGAGATTTAGTTAAAAAGTTAAATTTTTAGCACGCATTGGTGTAAAAGAGGTATGTCACAATTATGTCACAAGTATGTGATTATTTTGATCGCTACTCGAAAATAGACTTCAACAATACTTTTCAAATTTATGTGCTCGAAATATTTTGTATTTACTTAATTCAGTCAGGACTGGACAATAAATACTTGTTTAGTAGTGCGGTTTCGAATTGAGACGAAATACATATTACCCAGTTCAAAAAATTAAAAAATTTACTAAAATCATAGACTATTTCCCTTGATGATTTAATTCCTAAGATATCTTTTGTTTCACCTAAAATTATCTGAAATTTACGAAAAGCATCTCTCCATTCAACCCAGCAACATTTTTTACATAGGGTCGTTGAAATATTTTCACAGGAGCAATCACATTTTGCTGAAGACAATCGAACTGTTCGCATGCATTGCAACTTGAAACTCTTGAAAACTACAAATACTGAAAGACGCGAAGAAAATATCCGTTCCGTTTCTCCTGTTTTTGCATTTCAATTTTCTAGTCGAACCTGCCAGTTATTTATATGTGCAAAAAAAAGAGAATCCGGTGAATGATGGGCTCAGGACAATCATCTAATACGGAACAAAGAGACGAATAAAGTTTGAGCAAGGACAGCGACCCGCTCGGGAATGATCGATTTGATTCGCTCTCGGGGGCGGCCAGGCGTGCCTTCAATAAAACCAAATCAAGTTTCTACCTCAGATTTTCTTATTACAGAAATTTAAGACATCGGTAGAATTTTGAGAAAACTGTAAAAAAGATTAAGTACGTGCTAGATGCACGTAAAAGGCAAACAATAGTTTTGTACTCTAAAATAGGCTGACGATATAAAATGTTGATACGTTTAATGTTAAAATGTTTAAATGTATTTGAAACCTACTCACTTATATTCAATATATTGTATCCTTTTTTAGATTTAACTCAGAATTTATATGTTTTTAATTGCCAGCTTTCGATTGCAGCACGACTATTTCACGCCTTCGATTAAACTCTCTCATTGACAGAAAATAAATTACATTTGAAAAAAAGTAAAGCGTGTCTTTCTTCCCTATTGAGATTGGCTTTCTGTCAAGATTTTTTCAAAGTATTACCGAGCGAGCATTATTCTATGGTCGCCCTTTATTGAAATCGAAAAAGTATAATTTGTTAAGATAAAAAAAAGTTACTCTAAGTTAGTTATTACTCGTTATTATCGCTTTGTCATTACTATCGAGATTATAGGATTACCAGGAGTGCGAATGCTCTCCCTTTAACAGAAATTGGCAAGACCGTTAAACTTTGCGCTGCTCTGGATGCGATTCTAGAGCAAAGTATTCTAAAGTTTCATGAAGAGATGACGTCCTTTCTCTCTTTTAGCGTGCGCTTGTCGTATCGTCGCTTTTTGACAGTCGAATCTTTTTACGAAAATTGTTCTTTGTAGCGAGCGCCGACGCACGTATTTTATGGCATTCAACGACGAAGCGACAAGTCAATGCTTCCCAGTCACACTGGAAACCAAGAACTTGACTTTGTTACTTCGCTATCTTTTTTTTCTCCGGGTTCTTAGATTTCTCGGAGCAGCACGGGCGATTTGGCGGCTTAATTTAGTAGAACATGGTCGCACGATCCGTCACTTTGGTCATTCGAGGCTTTTCATCAGCTCGTCTAGCTCGCGAAATGAGGCCCCCAACTTGCCTGGTAATGCCTGCTTTTTCAGTAAAACACTTCGTATTGTCATGAGCTGCTCGAAACAGGAATGACACTTGTGATATCTGGAAGCAGAATTAGTCAGCTTGAAATTTAATCAAATTGAAAATTAAAATTAAACTTAAGCCGTTTTCATTTCAGAGTTTATTGATTACATAAATAGTTAATACTTTTTTTTAGTGTTACTGTAAGAAACATTAATTTTTTATTACTTATTTAACTCCACTCCGTCGGTTACCAAAACGTGATACAAATTAGTTTCACCTACCCTATTCATCAAACTTTATCGCGAAAAAAAGTAGACCTTTTATGGAGATAAAAACTGAATTCTTTATCATAAATAAATTATGTGACAATTGTGCTTTTTAAAGAAATTAAAGAAATGAAAGAAAAGAAAGGTGACGAACTTTTCGTTACGTCCAGTGTCGTTGGCGCTAACTTTTCAACAATGGCATATAATAATCAAACATTCATTCATTCATGATCAATTCATCATTGGTTCTCGAATGATTAATTTTGCACTTTAGATGATATAAAGAAATTTTAGAAACTGCTTCAATTTTAAACGAAGTTTTGAAATTTTTAATTTTCCACGCTTTTAGAATAAGTAAACTTTTTTTCACAATTTTTTAGTTCTTCAATTTTGAAGTATAAAAATAAGTGACTTTTTTTGGCAGATATTGATGCTGCATTATATGATACTTAATAATATATTTATCTACTTTAAAATGTCTATAATTTCAACTTATAATTATAGTTTTGAATATACGATTCCATATTAAACGCCTTAATGGACAATTATTATTTTGATAATTTTAAATTTAAATAATCTGAATTCTCTGATTTCGAATTTAAACATTCAATAGTCTTGTTTTGTAAATTATGCAAAACCGTAGAATATCAAATTGAAGGACTTGCTAGTTGCACAATTTTAAGTTTAAAAGATTTCTAACAGAATTTTTTGAAGTAAATGTCTCCAGAATAAATTCAAAACAATTAAAATATATGTCACTTAAAATTACTTTTTATATTGGACGCTTTTTTAGAACAATGTAACTTTAAAGATTTGTCTAATTACTTTTAATGTTGCATTATCATTTTTTTACGTAATCACAATTTAAAGTTTTAAATAATAAATATTAACTTTAGTGCAATTTGTGCATATTTTCAATAATTAATTATGTAAAAACAAAAAAGAAGAGAAATGCCCACGCTCGTCAGTTGTTGACGAACAGCTGGCTCTTGTATGCAGTTTTTACAGCCAAATAAGCGCAAAAACATGTTCGTAGTATCCATATCTAACTTTAAAACCGACAAGTCGCACTGCAGACAATTCGTATTCTTGTCTTAAAATCTCGCGGGACTTACAAAAAGTCATGAATCTACATAAGACTATGTACGGGGTTAGCCCCTTATGTTCAGCGAGAACGTCTTGGGATAGCCCCTTTGGGAACACTGTTAATTTATTAAAACTAGTCAAATTCCATCTTATTCACTTTCTAAAAAAAGCACGACAGGTAGAAAATACTGGAAAATACAAAACGGTAATGTCTAAAAGTCACATCATTATTCGAATAGTGTTTTCGACCATTTTTAAAATATTTTTTCTTGTAAATGAAATTTTCAAACAAGTTTTTAAATGTACTAACATTTTTAGAATTTTATGTAGCATTTACAAATATATCATATAAAAATACATCCAAACAACCCATCAGATAACGGTTAAAAAAACAGACTTAAAAATGAACATTTTAAAATTAAATAGTTAAAAATGTGGTGCCTTTAATAACACAAATAATTCTAAGATTAGGCACTGCGAAATAAATAATCAGAAAAATTTTGGTTAAAAAATGAATCGACTTTTATTTCCCGGTCTCGAAAAATTTCGTGTCATTTTTCGGAATTGACTGATACTGCGACCACCCTGAAACGCAAATTCATTTAAATATTTGCCTTCAGTCACAGATGCTTGACTGGAAACCTTATTACAGAATTATGCAAATAAAAACTTACCGCTCTTCGCGGGACACATCCACACCAATACTATGCAAAGGTGCTTCCACATTTGATTTAATAACCGGTGCGAAATTTCGAAGAATCAGCCTCAAAGCGGAACATCCGACGGTCACGTACCTGCAACAAAAATTCAATTTACAATTATCAGATTATTTCTATTACTGTTAAGCCTTGTGATATTTATAAGAACCCAAAGAAAAGTGTAAATTTAAACAATTTATGTAATTTTTTATGTGACTGAGTCAGCATAATAACAGAATGGATGTTCAACTGGACAGTTGCCCTCCCACCTTGTTACGCACTATTATCCTACAACGCGTTATTACGCTATAACGATGCCAATAAATAACAAGGCACGCGAACCTCGCTTGAATTCGGTACGCTCGGTTTCTCTTCCCGATAAAGGGTTTCGTTGCTCCCATTCGAATCGGCGCATCGAATCGCCACCCGGGCCTATGAATTCTTCAGTTATAAATCGTGTGAAGGCTACTACTGTACTCTATGTGTCAATCACTAACTAGCTAAGAACAATTTAAACATCGGTTGTACAAACTTCGCATTTAGGCTAATTTCACGAGCATGATTTAATTAAAGCGTCAGATGAGTAAAAACGTTGCATAATGACTAATTTCATGAACCCGAATTTACTTGCAATTTGGTCATGGATGACAGGTTTACGCCCCAGCACGGTAGCGCTACCACATTTAAAAAGTGACATTCAATAAAATACAGTATTTTATTCATAAACTAAAAAAAAACATTTTAATGGAAAATTTCAAGTTTCTCCCTCTCTGCATATGTCTTTCTTCAAAACCAAAACCTTCGATTGAGTCTACAAAATTGTCTGAGTGAAAAATAAATTAAATTATCACTTGCATTGGTTTGAATTTTAAAGTGTTAAACTGTATCAAGTAGCTTTTGTCCAGTTAGAAAATAAAAAAAGACATAAAACATAGCGAAGTGAAGCCTTTTCCCCGAGAGTATGAATATATGACACGCGCCAAAAGTGCAGTCCACATTCATTGGCTTTTTTTCTCACGGACTGACTGAGCTCTGCACGGCGGCATGACGAACGAGGCGTAAAAATGACGAGTATGGTTATACAAACTGCTCACCTAAATCGGTCTGCCCATCATATAGTCACTATTTACATGCTACGTTAAGTCTGACATGAAATTCTGCATCATATAACACGATGGTATTATAAAATTGTACAAATACGAATTACACTCATCTTCGATGCGAAAAATGCCTGCAAACGTTACTATTAAAAATATTAGAAGAACGAAAAAGAAGGAAATAAATTAGAACAGCTGCGGAACGGGAGATAATTAGTAGGCTATTTCACTTTTAGGACCTCCGGTCACAAACAAAGAGAAGTTGTGTTTCGTTTACGGTTGAACCTTTGACAGCACTTTTACTCCACAATTCATAATTACTTTACGAAGTTCATATTAGATAAAAAGTTTCATGAAACGAAATTGCTGATTACCTCACAAGTAAATGCCAGAAATATTTTTTATCTAAAGTTGCCTACTTTAAGATACCATTTTATATCCGTTTTATATATGTTCGTTTATTACATTGATCCCTCACAGCAATAGGATATCCCGAGATATCCAAGTTGATCCGATTTATGTCTCGGATTATTCCAGGAATACACTAGGGGATAATATCATAACACATCCCAGAGATATGCGAGATGTCTATGTGGAACCTTTCTGAGATATTTAAACCTTCCACGTGTGATATACAGAAAATGTTGATATCCCAGATGCTACACTTTAATATCCGAGAAAAATCCCATATCAAAATTTCCGCCTTGGAGGATATCCCGACAAGTTATGGCTGGTATAATGGGGGACATAAATAGGATACAATGCGGAATATCATATTGCTGTAAGGCTCGTATCAACAATAGTAAATTTTATATATTGATGGTAATTAAACAAATGTGGGACTCCGTATGAAAATAGCATGGAGTTATAAGTATAAAGACCTATAGATGGATAAATTCCAGGCATTTTGGGGCCCAAAATGAAGTTTGCATATTGAAAAACCAGTCACCGGGGAATTTTAAGGTTGGAACTTCAAAAAACCGTTTTTACGTTTGTCACGCGGTACTGCGAGGTGGTGGATGCCAAGCGGATATAAATGAGAATTATGCAGGGATATAAGCGCCAGAGGATATATGTGAGAGAGAATATAACCGAGGTTATATTCTGATCTGCAGCTAAATTTCGCTATTTTAGCAGAATATATACGCTGGTTTGAATTAGCGGTATACTTATCGCTGATTCAGACTTCAAGAGTAGCGAACCCGAAACTCAAACCGTATTAGGGTTCGGGTTTTCAACAATTTTGCACATCCCTAATTTTCACTTGCTTTTTAATTCTGGGGCTTCCATCTGATTTTGAATCTATCTATGGGAATATATGATTTTGAATTTTAGAAAAGTTATATGTTTTTAGAAGGGTGACGTTCGGAAAGTTTTTGCAACTTTTTGGAACTTTTTGCAGCTCTTTTTGCAACTCAAAAGCTACAAATATATTTTTCTTGTACTTCTTTTTATTCGAACGAAACTAAAAATATTGCATTTTTAGGAACCTAATTACACTTTCCAACCCAATTTATCACGCTTTAATTCAGCATTGATGCATCTCGAAAGATTTTTAAAATTATTTTCCCGAATTAAATATTCTATTTTTACGGAAGCTTTTGTCTCTCCTCAAAAACGATCCAAATTTTGGCCCCCTCATTATTTTTTCTATAACATTTAGAATCACATATTGGGAGCTTGCATTAATTTTAAGTGATTTTTTTTGTAAAATTTCGGGTTTATTTAAAAAAAAGTGGTTACCAGTTGATCATTCTTAATGTTTCCCATTGCCAGCCACTACTTTCTCTTATCTTTCTAGTAGCATGCGAGTACCACGTCGGAAAAACGACTCGTCTTTTGAAGCAATTCACGATTCGACCCATTTTTTATCATCTTCATAAGAAGTGAATCGTTGCTCAGACCATGAGTCATGGATCGGAAGAGGTGATAAACAGGCGGCGCGATGTCTGGAGAATACGGTGGGTGGGGTAGAACTTCCCATTTCAGTGTTTCCAAGTATGTTTTGAGAGGTTTTGCTGAGAGCTGTCATGCAGACGAATAAAAAAATAAAATAAACTTTATCTTGTCTCTGCTCATATTGCGGCCGTTTTTCCTTTAATGATCGACTCAATCACATTAGTTTTTGTCGATAAAGATCGCCCGTGATAGTTTCGTTAGGTTGTAGAAGCTCATAGTACACTATACCCTGCTGATCCCACCAAATACAAAGCATGAGCTTCGATCCATCGTTTTGGTGTTGATGGTTGGCCGGGCTTAACCCATTATTTCCTACGCTCAGGAATATCATATCGAATCCACTTCTCATAGCCAGTGACAAGATGATTCAGAAACCCTTTCCGATTTACGGCAGACAATTTCCTTGCTTTTGGACTATTCCCAGTGCATGTAAGGGTCTAGAAATAGTTGAACGACCAACTCCCAATGATTCTGCAAGCTCATCTTGCGTTTGACACGGGCCTTCATCGAGTAAAGTCTCCAATTCCTCATTCTTGATCTTTTTCGTAAGGCCTGGATTTTAAAAATGTTAAAACCAGTACTCACACGTTTTAATCGATGGAGTATAATCCCGGTAAGTTTCCGAAAGAAATCAATGACTTGCAGCAGCACTTTTCTTCGAATTGAAAAAGAAAAGTAAAACTTCCCAAAACTACTGCTTTGTTGGTACGGAAGCCGACATCTTTAATTTTACAAAAACTATGCAGTTCATAATTCGGTAAAACTAAGGCCACACGCTGAGGCTTCAACATGCATATACAGGGTGGACACGCTGGGGCTTCCCAAAAAGTATGCAACCCCGCATGGACGCCCATAAGAATATAATTGGAGTGTAAGACGGGTTGCATACATTTTGGTAAGCCCCAGCGTGTCCACTCTGTATTATTTGGGTGGCCCTTATTTTTCACTTTTCCAATTTCTCTGTTCTCATCCCCCAGTTTTGTTCGAACGCCCCAAAAAAATATCATCTACATTTGAGCAAAATCGGTTGATATTTAGGGGTAGCGCAAAGACCATGAAGTTTCCCATTGATTTAATAACATGAGGAAAAGTCAGCTTGTTGTAAATCTAATATTTAAACGCAATAATATATTGCAAATAATTCCGTGTTTCAGTATATTGTTCAGAATTTGTCAAAGAATAAGAATCAATCATAAATTTTGAGGTTGAATAATTTTAAGCCACTTTTATGGATCCCCAAAGAAAACCCCATGGGTGACAAATTTGAATTTACGTAATACACTGGAACCGCGGTTATATACCCTCTCACTTATATCCTGTCGCGCTTATATCCCTGCATAACTCTCATTTATATCCGCTTGGCATCCACCAACTCGCCGTACTACGTGACAAACAAGCCAATCAGAGCGCAGCTCGGCCAACTCCCCTTTGCCGAGCGGCATTGGTGGGATCCCCTTCCTGGATGATATAAGTAAATGGTTACGTTCTCAGACAGCGGATATAAACGCGGTTCCAGTGTTTACGGTGTACTAACGCTTTTTAAAAAGTTCAAAAAAAAAATTAATTGGTAATTTAAGAATACCCAGTAATTTTTTGAATAATATTCAAATAGCAAAAATAAAATATATAAACAACAATTTTTTTAACATTTTAAATTTGTTTAAACATCTACAAGTGTTCATAATAAAAAAATTAGGGCTTAAAAATATTAAAATTTGTCGAAAATTTAGTGAGATAAAATGTTTCTCCAACTTTTTTTAGGTAAAATATATACTTGAGTAAATACATATAATTAAAAAAAATTGTAAAATTATTTTAAAAAATTATTTTATTGCTATAACTGATTAAATAACTCCTTAAATCTAGAAAATACTCCCAAGAGTTTCAGCACTGGTCAATTTTTTAATTATAATTCTTCAAATATGTTGCAAAGCACTTAATTTCCCATCTCGATAATTGTTTCTATACCCATCCCTGTTTAAAGAGATTCTAAGAATTTTTTAAACGATCTAAAAAGATTATAAGGTCATTGCAAAATTTCAAGGGCAAGGGAATCTCAAACAGTTTTAATTGTTTTCGTGGAATAATAATAGGGTTTTAAAGATTATCAGAGTTTTCAAAAGAAATATATTTTTAAAAATGTTAACAAAACTCACCGCAGTGATTGGTATCAATGATTTTCAAATTTCAATATATTTTGTAACCGCATGTAGAATGAGAAGAATGAGAACTTTGTTGACTTTTATGTTTAAAAAACTTTAATTAAAGAATGAAAAGACCTGCCATCGAGTCACTATTACAACTTTTTTTATTGCAATGTGATCAAGTTCAAAGGCTGCAAACCTATAAATTTAACCAATTTTTTCTTTAATTTACGATTGAAAACATTAGCCTGTG
>JAAAKG020144319.1:0-11147 GCA_010014905.2 Druon quercuslanigerum
GCGAAGAAGAGAATTCAGATACTCTTAACATGTGGATTACACGGCGATCAAGAGCTCACTGCTCGCTTATCAGGGTTAACGCAATGGACAAGGAATCGACCACGCGATTAATATAAATTCTTTCAAATTAGCGCGAATTCATATAAGGAGCCACAACAGAGACTGTATAAGGAAATTTCCAAAATTTAATTTGGAATCAATAATCCGATTACGCTTCTGCATATAGGAAACTTATTGTTAAAAAATTAAACTCATACACTTATTAATTTTAGTTAATATTCGATCTGGATAATGCCAACCTCCGGAAACTCATATTGCGGCAAGTAACTTTGGGTGCATTTGACACTGAAAATAATATTAAGTCCAAAAATTTTAAGTTGTGACACAGAGGTGTTATACCAACCTCCATTAAATACTGGCAAGGAGTGAGGGTATAGTTAGTTAGTTTTAAGACTGGCCTTTTGTGCCAAACCCTTAACCATCGCTGTCAGTAGTTGAACGCAGACCTATTGATGAAGCCCAGTACGTCAACCACCGACAGCATTGAAACTTCCTCAGGTTCCATGAAATAGGATCCAAGGGGGTCCTTCGGAGGACCTCCCGAAACGGGTTCCTCATTGTTTTTGAAGTGTTAGTGTAAGTTAAGTGTTGTTTTAAGTAATATTAACACATAACAGTCTCACGAGAAGCTAGGGAAAAAATACCCCCCTTCAGAGCCCCGCATGCAGAGGTCAGGACTAAATAATATGGAATTCGACAAGTCCCCGTTAAGACACTTTCTTTATGACTCCCTTCTATCCGCTTCTACTGAGGAGGGCAGGCCGGGGTCTTCAAGGATTGGTTGACCCTGGTGCCATGCAGCCCTCGACACCGCGATCACATCTTGGCTTCGAAAGCATGAGAACTCTCCCCCTCGGCATTCCACGGGGTTTTGCCAATACGCCCTGGAAAGACCACTCCTTAGTTTTGATCCCACCGACCAGAGTCCGTCAGATCGCCAGAGTAGTTAAACCTCGCGATGCAGCCCCTCCGGTTTACATATTCCGGACTATAGTCCGGTGAGACCCGTAAGCCCTCCCACCAACTACAAGGTCTCGCGATCCCTAGGGAGATAAGGAGTAGGGGTATAACTTATACTATTGGTCTACGTCAAAATCAAATTATTTCATAATCTTATTCAAAAACAAACACTTTTTCTCTTGATATTTTTTTATGACGTAACCAGATTTCTAGCCTTAGACACATTTATAAAATGTAAACAAAATATCTGAGAAGAATTCGCTTAACGGTAATTAAGTAGATAACAATTTATGGTTTTTTAAATCAAAAAATCTTATTTGCAATATTGTTACAAGCATTTTTTATCAACGCAGTAATCAGTCATTATTCAAATTGTAAAAGATGTGGATCGTTCATACTCTGGCCTTTACCTCGATCGTCATTTTTAATTCTATTGGTAATTATAATTGTCGTCTATAAATCTAATTTCAACAAGGCTGTTCAGTTTGTCACAAATAATTATTGGACGTTAGCGACGAAATCCACATTCTCTCCCAATTGATATTCTTGTCCAAACTCTATCCCTATTTGTGCAAAATAAATAAGAATTTAATCTGAATTTATTTCGGTGGAATCCAAAATGTGCGTGATATAAAAAGTGGTTAAATATATTCAAACAGAAATAATATCTAAAGAACTGGTACATTAAAGCCAGCTTAGACAGTTTTTCAGGGTGTTATATCAGGTACGTCGAAAGTACCAGTCTTATTTTTAAATACAAAAACTTTGAACGATATCAAAAATGCTTCTAGAGAAACTTTTATCATTGACTGAATTTTTTTCTAATTGCTTTTTGCCAAAATTGTATTATGTGTTTTATATACTTTGAATTGCACGTTAATGCTTTAAGGCTTGCAAATAGATTTCCTTAAAGATTGTTTAAACAATATAAGCAATTCCAAAACTGTGAAATAGAATTTGGCAGTTCACTTTGAATAATTATAATTTATGATGTGAGAGAGGAGGTAAGTCCAATAAAAAAGGAGGGAGCCCTTCGCTCCTGTACGTAATTTTTGCAAATTATTAAAAACTTTCTCCTGAAGTTTATCTTTTTAGTTAGAAACGTTATTATTTTGTTGAAAATAAATTTAACAATTTAAAAAAACAAATATCGTTTATAGTTGCAAACGCAACTGTTTCTTTGGAAACTCGCCTTTTGAGTCACAAATTTAACTCTTTTCGTAGGACGTTAAACATTTGTTTAAAATTCATATTTTGTTGCTGCTAAATCAACTGAAATATTTTTTGGACAAAAACTTTTTTTCCTGAAAAGGACCCCGCAAACATCTATGGAAAATATGGTCTCGGTCAAATTGGCTGAAACTGTAGTATAATGTAGTTTATAATATCCTGATCAAATAAAATCCTTAGACACTGGGTCCAAAAAATGCCAGGTTTCGAGATAGGAGGGACCAAATATCACTTTTCATGGATGCGAGAGGGGTTCCACGGACCCTCGAAGATTGTTTGGCACAACGCTCTAGCATCATGTCTAACTATCTGTCTCTTTAATATTTTGTACTTTAGGACCCCTCAAAGAATAATATTGGTGTCTAAAGGTCGAGAAAATGATACTTTTCCATCAGTGTTGCATCGTATGTCGTTTTTCATGCAGGTGAGAAGTGTTGCACCAACCCTCGAGAACTGTTTTACACCATGCTCAGGTAGCATGTAGATCTCTTTGTTTCATTAATATATCTCACAAGTGTATCGCCGCGCGCAATTTTATGGCATGAAAACCGGTTCAAGTCCTGGACCATCCTGCGCACCCACCAGCTATTTCACCATGGGATAACTTTTTGTTCCTTTTTGTTCCGATTTCGGAGATCTATGGCGAATTTCTTAAAGCGCATAAAAGCTCGTTAGGTGATGTATAATAACGTACTAAATAAAACATTTCAAGGATCCTACACGAATTATGCTCACTGAATATTACCGGTCCAGCCTCTCTACTCTCAAAATACTTGAAGAAACACGATCGCTAAATTTTTGTCACAGAGTTAAGTTCACAGCGCGATTGTCCTCCTGAAGACGCCACTACTTCTGGTGTTCCTTGTAGCCGCTCAACTTCTACTTCTCACGGATATCATTCTACCATCGAGCCTCTTACTCGTGCTAGATCCCGTTATCCACCTCCTGCACCTTCTCTGCGTGTCAGGTCCAGGATTGCTCGTGCCCGCTCAGTACCTACTAGTCTTCCTTTTCTAAAGTGCTCGGATATGAACTTGATCAACTTCCATTCATTCGCATTACTTCCACTGTGAATCCGAACCGGCAGTTCGAGCTTCGAAGATACACTTTCTCCTTCGACAAAGCAATTAAGATGCTCGTAGGAAACATGAAATATGGGTTTCTGTCAAGAAAAGAACAAATTGTATTATCAACATTTGATGGTGATGTCTATGCATTCTTATCGAATAATAATTTTTTTTCTGGAATATATGCATTTAAACCTAGCTTTAAAGGCCCAGGACGAGCAAAAATCAACATGGAAACCGGCAGAGTTACAGTGCTGACCAAACGTGAAATAAACGAAACACCAGTAGGCTTAAGGAAAAAAATCTTTTCTTATTATATAGTAACGAGTGTAAACGACAATTCTCTATAGCATTAATGTCATTAAGAAGAAATATAAAAGAAAAGCATAACACGTATTCTCATCTGAGGCGTCTTAAAATGTTGCAAGTAACATGCCATGTTATAAATGACAAAAAAAAACTAATCTATTATGGTCACTGAACCCTCTATCTTTTGTCATTGCCACGACCATTATTTCGCAGAAACAAATAAAAAAAGTTTCATTTTAGATCCCCACAAAAATTTTTTTGAAGAAAAATTATTACAGTATTAAATATTTTAAAAATTAAATATTTGAAATATGTTTGGACTATACGATAGATAGAACTTGAGAAATATAAAACTGTACTACAAGAGCGTAAAGTGGATATTTCTTCGGGAGTGTGAATTTTCCTAAATGAGCTAAAGGCGAGACAGATATTTCATAAAATTGATAGGTGATCACGAGGCACGAGCAGATTACAAAAACAGCCGGTGAAACCCTTGCATCTCTTAAAGACACGGAGCGACCTAAAGATTATAGACTACTGCATGCATGTCACAAATGCCGCGTCATGTTATTAAAACACGTGTATGGTTTTGCGGTTACAAACCAGTGATGTCTTGCACCTCCGAGAGCAATTCTTACTGTAAAGATACCGTATACTAAGCTAAAAATATCATCTTCCTGTTGCGTAAAAATTAATCCCTCTGTTCCTAAATCAAGTTCTAGTGCTCTGATTTCAAATGTTAAAGCTCATGCCAAAGGTCATCATCTAGTGTTTCGTAATTATTTCTATAGCAGAACGGAATCTCTTTTATTTGCGATTGTGCGAACTCTGTCTAGTATCGAGTTGTCTGATAAAACATATATCTGCGAGTACATGAGCAATGAAAAGTGCCACCATAGAGCTACCTAGGAGGTGACGCTGTTTTTTCAGACGGTTATTTCCGGATAAGGTAGCGAATCTTGTTTCCCGAAAAGATATCAATCTTTTTATTTGTCTCGCAATATGTAAAAGAACCTTTAAGCTTCTAAAAGGGAAATAATAAGTCTATAATATGTTGTAACCGACGGCGTGCCAGTAGTCAATCTAAAGTATCGACAGTCGGCGCTAGTGGACCGCTGCTATCTATTAAATTAAAAAAGGTATCAACAGCGTCTGCATTTTCGCCGCAAGTTCTTAGTATTTAGTTGACACGCGATGATATGTCTTTAAGGCTATTAAACAGTAACAGTGTGATATCTCCAAGTTCACCGATGATCAAGACGATTAGCTAAACAGAATGCTCTTATTGTAATCGTCGCAACTTAAATTTGCAACTTTAATTTTCTAATTGTTTGCAAATTATAAATTTTTGTATCCGATTTTAATAAAAATACTCAGATGTTTTATCTTTAGTGAGGCCGCTTTGGAAGTAGAAACCGTATCAGTTGCTGGTTGCAAACAGGCGATCTCAAATTACGCAGTACTTAGAAGTAAGCTGAAAAGAATACCTAAGATGCCAGTGAAAAGATTACCTACATATTACTACATATTCGAAATTGCACCGCCTTGAACGCTAAAATGAAATTCTCCGTATCCGACATATGACATAAAAATTTTTTTAAATCATTTTTTAATAGGATGCGTAGTTTGTATTTTATCTTGAATTCCTTAAAATATTTTTAACCGACTCGAATTCTCGCAAATATTATTCTTAAAATCTTTAAAAATGTACATTTGTAAGAAAATTTGAAAGTTGAACATTCATTTCGAATCCCTTTATTTCTACTAAACATTTTTCAAATGTAATCGATCTTTATTTTTATTTTTTGCATATTTTATTTTTAACAAATTAAAACATTTCGCTTTAAAATCGCCTAAACTCCTTATTAAAATTTTAGGAAATCGTTTGAGATGTTTAAAAACCTTTTTTAATTTGTCCTTAAACTTCAGTCTTCAGAATAAAGAATCATTAAAAATTTTCACACGAATAATAAGACAATTTTTTTGTTCAAACTTGGCAGAACATCTAAATTTTCTGATCTTTAAAAACACAGGCCCACAAAAAAAGGTTTCTCCACGAGACAAGTGAATAGACTGTCCTTAAAGATTTTGAGACGCTGAATCCGAATAATATAAGGTTATTGAAATAATAAACATTTTTCAGGATGGCTAACAGCCAAATTAATGCAAATAGAGTAACAAATACTAAATTAACCAATAAAAAGAAAAAGTTCGCATCTTTGACGAAATTCAGTTAAAAGGCTTGCGCACAAATGTGGCGTGTATAGGAAGGCCAAGCGAGACAAATATATTATCGAGCGCGCAACGTGAGATCCAACAGTCGCACTCAAGCTTGCGAGCGAAGCGAGTAGCGCTAACAGCGTGCTATAAGAATGGCAGATATTTTTTATTCTGCATAAGAAATTTTTTTGAATTTTATTTTTATCCTAATAAGGCGCTTAGGTTTCTGTATTTAAAAATCCTAAAGTTAAAAAATTAGACTAATAATCTTATTATTGAATTTCAATTGACATTAGTTCTAAATTATACTAACCCCCGGCACGTCGCTTTCATGGCATTAACCATTCAAAAATTTAAAACCTTAAAAATATTTTTTTTAAATATTGGAGATAGTTAAACGTTACAATGTAAAGGGGTATTGTTACAGACTTCGTCATTGGTCCACGTCCAAAAACAAATTATTTAATAATTTTATTCAAAAACAAATACTTTTTATGTTGATATTTTTGATAAGGTAACCAGATTTATATACTTGGACTGATTTATGAAATGTAAACAAAGTATCTGAAAAGAACCAGCTTGAAAGTAATTTATTAGATAACAATTGGGTGGTATCTCAAACGAAAAAATCAATATTTTTAGAAGATTTCTTCATCAACGCAGTAATCATTAATGTCCCAATTCGCAAAAGATGTGGATCATTTATACTTTGGCTTTTACCTTCATGGTCATCCTTAATTTTATTGGTAATTACTAAACTCTAATATCCCAAGAATTTTAAAAAACGCTCTTAAGATGTTCTTCTTGGAAAATAAAACAGATATGGAATTAATTTAAGGTAGCAATTGTTCCTTGAAAAACTCTTAACAAAATGATACCCATAATAATTTTTTAATCTCATGTCCTTTTCATGAAAAACTTGATTTATCTACGTATTTGATTTCGTTTCTTTTATTTCACAAGTTCTTTTTAAATTAACAAAATTTAAAACAAACCGAAATTACTTTTAGTAAAACTTTTATTAGTGGGCAAACTTTTTTGTTCATGTTTTTTGCCAAATTAAAACAAATAATTCGAATTTACTGAATGAAAGCTTGCTTTCTTGAGAGGGAGATTCACGAAAAATTTTTTAAATACAAAAGATGTGGATCGTTTATACTCTGGCCTTTACATCGATTGTCATTTTTAATTCTATTGCTAATTATAATTTTCGTCTATAAATATAATTTCAAAAAGGCTTTTCAGCTTACCGCAAATAATAATTGGACGTTAGCGACGAAATTCACATTTTCTCCCACCTGATATTCTTATCCAAACTCTATTGGAAAATCCCTTGACGTATTTGGAAACTGGTACATTAAACCCAGACCAATACAGTTTTTCGTGGTGTTCTCTCTGGGAGGTCGAAAGTACCAGTGTTTTTTTTGAATACAAAAACTTTGAAAGATACCAAAATTGCTTCTAGAGCAACTTTTATTATTGACTGAATTTTTTATCTAATTGCTTTTTGCCAAAATATTGTTATGTCCAGATATCTTACCATGGGGCTACTTTTTGTTCCTCAAACTCAAAATTCAGTTAAAAGAATAAGGATTTGACATGATTTCGGAGATCTTATGAGTAATGCGCTAAAATCTCATAACGTGATGTATCATAACGTACTAAATAAAACATTTATAGGCTCCTACACGAATTATGTTCACTGAATATTGCGGGTCCAGCTTTAAAAAAATTTCCTAGAGGAATCTTCCCTCAATTTCCTCTCTTCCTCTCATAACTATTTGTCCAGTCGACGTTCATGATATACCAAAATACTTGAAGAAAAATGATTGCTTTATTTTTGTCATAGAGTTAAGTTCACAGCACGATTGTCCTCCTGAAGACGCCACAACTTCTTGTGTTCCACGTGGCCACTCAACTTTTACTTCTCACGGACATGATTCTACCATCCAGCCTCTTAGTCGTGCTAGATCCCGTTCTCCACCTCCCGCACCTTCTCTGCGTGTCAGGTCCAGGTCTCCTCATGCCCGCTCATCACCTACTAGACTGCCTTTTTCTGAAGTGCTCGGGTATAAACTTGATCAACTTCCATGTATTCGGCTTACTCCCACTACAAATCCGAACCGGCAATTCCAACTGCGAAGATACACTTTTCCGTTGGACAAACCAATTCGGAATCTCGTAGGAAACATGAAATATGGGTTTCTGCCAAGAGAAGAACAAATTGTGTTATCAACATTTGATGGTGACGTTTATGCATTCTTATCAAGTGATAATTTTTTTGCTGGAATATATTCATACAAGGCTGCCTATCAAGGTCCAGGACGGGCTAAAATCAACATGGAAACCGGCAGTGTTACATTGCTGACCAAACGTGAAATAAAAGAAACACCAGTAGGCTTAGGAAGAAGAATCTTTTCTTATTATTTAGTAAGGTGTGTTAACGACAATTCTCTATAGCTTGAGGCTAGTAACCAGTATTAGCTTGATATCTGAAAGTTCACCGATGTGCAGGACGATTAGCTAAACAGAATACTCTTAGAATAACCGTAGCAACTCCATTATGAGGTCACACCATTCTTTCTTTTCACTCTCCTTGGCTTTTATATTCTTGTCGTCACTAGTATCCCTAGCTGCCGCAAGTGGTGGTGAATTTGCTCATTCTTTGCATACAATGAATTTTTAATCGAATCGGGATAAAAATACTCAGATGTTTTATCTTTAGTGAGGCTGTTTTGGATGTAAAACCGGTACCAGTTGCTTTTTGCAAACAGAAGATCTCAAATTAACCAGTACTTAGAAGGAAGCTTAAAAGATTAAACTAGATGTCAGTGAAAAGATTACCTACGTATTACTACATATTTTCCCCTAGATGCAAGAAGTAGGAAAATGCCTAGGAATTTCTGATCACACAGCCATAAAAAATTGTTTTGCATGAGACAAGTGACTCGGCTGCCATTATAGATTTTGAGCCGCTAAATCCGAACCTGTCCTCAGAATTTCTTTTGCACGTCTAAGATTCCCCCTAGATGCAAAAAGTAGGGAAATGCCTAGGGATTTCTGGTTACACAAGCCATAAAATTTTTTTTTTGCATGAGACAAGTGACTTAGCTGTCATTATAGATTTTGAGCCGCTAAATCGTGTACGAGAAAATCTGAAGCCAGATTTAGATGCAGTGGCTCGAAATTCATAAGAGTAATCCAGTCAATTGTCTGGTGCAGATAAATCTTTGGTATGGCCTGTGGGACCAAAAATCCCTAGGGTTTTTTCTACTTTTTGCATTTAGGGAAAAACTGACTCATGCAGGAGAAATTCTGAGGCCAGATTCAGATTCACCAGCTCAAAATCCATAAGGGTAGCCCAGTTACTTGTCTCGTGCAGGTCACTTTTTTGTGGGCCTGTGAAATTATTCAAATTATTCCTGAATTGTTCTTAAATTTCGAAAAATTAAAAAAATGACCTCAAAATCTTTAAGATTCTTCTTTGGAAATTTCTGAAATGCATAGAAATATTTATAAATAATGTCTAAAAATTAATGTTTTAAAATAAAAGATTATTTTAAATTTTCCTAAGAACCTAATTCTTTTATTTTCGTGAAACCTTACAAAATTAATAATACATCTTTACAAAGTTTAATTATTTTTAAATAGATTCCAAACTTCAAGATTTCTCTTTAACTTTCTACTGAAGACGCCACTATTTCTGGTGCTCCTTGTGACCGCTCTGCTCCACATCTGCTTCTGCGGTACAGCATTCTACCGCCGAGCTTCATCTTCGTGCTAGATCCCCTTCTCCACCTGGCAAGCGTTCTATGCGTGCCAGATCTAGGTCTTCTTTTGCCTAGTCGCCATCTAGGGACGGGCCAAAATCGACATGGAAGAGGTAGTAAATCATGTTTTCCTAAATAATAAATCATTTTCTTAATCTCAATACGCGTAGAAGAAATTTTAAGCTTTTACAAGTTAGATGATAAGTATATGGTAGGTTGTGACTAATAGCTTGTCAGTAGACAATCTGGGTTATCAACAGCCGGCGCTGGTGGACTGCTGCTATCTGCAAATAAAAAATGCACATTCTCATAGCGAGATATGGGCACGGCTCTCTTTAATCGCTAGTTTGAGCGCGCCTAGGGCACGCGACTCTTGGTTCTCGCGCTTCAAGCTTGATAATGTATTTACATCGCGCTATGCATCCGCTCTTTGTATATTACCTACACTTGTGCACAAGTTTTATAAAACTAAAGGCCAATGTATCGAGAGCATTCACGTAGGGATTATAAATTCTGTTTTGTTAAAGCTCCTTTGTTTTTAACGAGCACACTCTCATCAAGTACCCCGTGCTTCTCACTCGAGTTTGTCTTTGAAGTTGTATATCATTTTGAGAAATATATATTAATTCAATTCATAACAACAGACGTAGTCTCAGTGTCTCGTTAAAAAATGCGCATTATATTAAAAAAACTTTTGTTATGAAACATTTTATTGCACCTTCAGTAGTATTTTCATCAAGTGAATTTGGCAATTGTCAAGTTTATTTTTACGATCTGAACGTTGCATCCTGTCGCACATCGCAGTTGTGGTGCCCTATTGCTAAATATGGTTACACAAAATAATAGGCAGTCCCGGACAAGAACGGTAACTCTGAGATACCAGGCGAACTCTCAGCGTACGCAGCCTTACCTTTGCATGCGGGGCTCTACAAAGATGGACGAACCCCTTTCCCTAACTTTTTGTGTAAACAGCAATTATAACACCAAAAATAGTTGTAGTAAGTGCGGTTCAAAACAATAGAACGCACAGGGCTCCCGAAAATGTGTCGAACAATAATGCCGTCCACTCTAGAGCTGGGGAGGATATGAAGTTGGAGTCAATGAATCAAAATCACAACTTGCTAGAATGCTACGACGCGAGTGTAACCCATGAACGAGAATTATGCTGCGCGAATGCGTTAGAGGGCGCCTATCTATTACAGCCAGAACAAGCCGGAAGCAGAAAAATAGCAGTTACAAAATTAACCGTGGGCAGGCATCCTATAGAGAACGAGCGATGCTTCATTACCAGAGAAACATCAGCATTCAGGTTTCTCATGAGCCTAAAGATCTGGCTGAAATTAATGACGAGCTTCGTGGACAATTTTTTGACGAAACCGACATAATGCAGCGAGAGTTTTATCCGATGCGAACCTTAAAACCAAACCAACGGTTGATCCTAAGACCAAAAGACGATTGCAACAACTCGCTGTTGGGATAGGCTGGGCAAGACAACACCCGTCTCGCATTCAGTGTGTGATTGACTACATAT
>JAAAKG020144320.1:0-11147 GCA_010014905.2 Druon quercuslanigerum
TTTCTGTTTATTATGTAAGTGGTATGGAATGGAAGTCATGTAAACCCTTAGGGGACACATTATGAATAAAGAAGACTGAGATAGCATTCTGTGATTTTAAATATAGTATTTAGAATAATACTAGGAATTGGCTCGATGCAATAAAATATTTTTTATTGAGTGCACAAAAAACAAACTTCAAAAAAAGATAGAGACTGGCACTACTGTAATCAGCTGTTTCTTCAAAAGAATGTTACGCATGTGAACAGTTTTTAAAATAAATAATTGCTTATTTGATTACATTATTTAAATTATTTATATTTGCTCAAATGTAATCACTTTATTTTTTGAAGTTTTGCAGTATTCCAAGACAATTATGCTCACAAAGTTTTTCATACTTTAAATGTACCTGAATGAGCGCTGCCTATAATTTATTCTATAATCGTCAATATTATATAATTAATGATTTTTTTAGAGATTAAATATATATATATATATATATATATATATATGTGTATGTTTAAGATCTAAAAAAATCAGTAAATGTATAATAAATGTTCATGATGTTATACCTGACTTTCTATCGTCTATCACCAGATTTTCTATCACTTTTTAAAATTTTTTTAAAATTTTTCTGCCAAAAAGACGAATTTTCAAGAAAATACAATTGCTAAATTTTGAAGTCAGTAAGATTAATAATCTACAGAACAGTTAAATTTGTAACCCAAATATATGATTTTTTAACAAAAGAGTTCATTTTCAACCAAAAATATGAATTTTCTACAAAAATGTGGAATTTTCAACTCATAAATATGATTTTTTAACGAGAAAGGTTATTTTCTGCCAAATAGTTTAATATTTTAAAAATTATTTGACTTTTTAACTTTCAAACTTCAAGCGTAGGAAAAAGACAAAAATGCATGCAATATCTTCTTTTATAACTAACAGAATGGATTTTTTTGGGCTCCAATTACAATTAATGCTTATATATATGTTTAAATTTATCTTAGAAAAAGATATTTATTTTAATTATATTATCAATCTTCCAGCACTTACGAAACTCACAGAAAGTAAATGTGTACTGAACTTTCGACGCAAATACAAAGTAATAAATTCCAAGTAAATTCACATTACATTTAATATTCTCAACAATAAAAGTAATCAAATGAGATAGTTATATTATAACATTTAAATTAAACATGTCAAACAAAAATTAGACGTTGAAGTAAGAAAATTAGATATCACTTGGGGCAACGCTAATTTTTGGCCCGGCACTGGTGGTTTCTCACAAGGGATGAGAATTTTTTTGGTTAGTATATAAGGACCATTTCGACTGATATACCTAGCGCGTGATATATTGCGTTAGGGAATTGATTTATATGTAGTAGTGTTAGGTTAGGTTATAGATTTAGATTTGTGTGCGTCAGATAAGTGAAGAATACGTTTCTCGTGTGTCATCAACTGCGTGAACTTTGTCATGTAACTGGCTCAAGGTAATATATGCCTCGCAGGGAAAAACTGTGAATTTTGCTTGTTAATGCGAGAGATTTCTAATGTGAAACTATAATTACTTTCTATCTATAAATGGACAAACTATACATTAGTTTATAATAATTGTTTATTGAATAAACAAATAATATTAAATGACAATTATTTATAACTAAACATCACCATTTATATCATTTGAAGGCGTTAAGAATGAAAAAAAATGACTTGCTGTCCATTAATTCGCAAACTATGCATTTGTTTATAATATGCGTTTGTAAAATAAACAAATAATATCAAATGATAAATTTTCATCAATAAAAATCACCAGTAATATTATTTAAAGATGATTAGAAAGAAAAACGGTTACTTTTTTTTCTATAAATGGCCAAACTATGCATTTGTTTATTAAATTTCTTTACAATATAAACCAATAATATAGACTGACAAAATTTCGGCACTAAACATCACTAATTATGTAATTTGAAGACGTTTAGACAGAAACACGATTACGTTTTCTTTATAAATGGTCAAAATATGAATTTGTTTATAAAATATGTTTATAAAATTAGCAAAAAATATCGCGTGACCAATATTTATCACTAAATATAGTAATAATATAATTAAAAGGTACTACATAAGTAAGAAAAACGATTACTTTTCGTCAATAAATGCCTAAACTTAGCATTTGTTTATATCATTTTTTTATGAAATAAAGAAAATGATATCAGACGAGAAATTTATATGAAAAAAATATAATCGTGTCAATAAAATAAAAAAATTTTAACTTTCATATACACTTTGAAAGGAAAATTTCCTCCATGCTGATATGTTAATACAATTTATTTATAACAATTGGATTTGTTATCCTGTTAACTATTTACATTCTTTATATACTTCGACCTTTATTTTCATGGAAAATCGGATTAATTAAGTTATTTATTAAAAGATCAAAAATAATAATTAAAAAATGTCTTATTTTTCGGTCTTTGTTCATTTATACAAAAATTTTATCATAATAAAAATTAGAAAATCTAATCCATGCACGCTCTTAAGCAACTATTGCTGATTATATCTAAAAAAAATTTTTAAATCGAGTCGGCGTCGTCGATTTATTACTAGAGAATCAAAGTCTGAGAAATCTTTAAAATTTACCAATTTTTTTAAACATATTTTTTAGTACAGAAGTCTAATGTAGTGCAGAAAAACATCCGATCGGTCACCCTTTTTTAAAATTATTAGTTTTGCAGTAAAAAAATCCAAATTCAGAAAAGTCCGACAAATTCTTTTTTAAAATAAATTGTTTTCATGTTTTTCGTGCACATCAAATTATTTATTTATTCTAAAAGAGTTTTGAATTCTATGCTATTTTTTTTTAATTAATTTGTTTTCATAGAAGTATTTATTTTAGCAATTGTAATGCAATTTTTAATAAACGTATGTAAATTGAAAAAAATTTCAAATAATTTTTTTCTGTTTTCGTTATATGTGAAAATAACACAAATATTAAATAAAATAGCTATAACAATTTAATAGTACAATTCAATTTTTTATGCTATTTTTTAGTATACACTGCCGGTTTTATTAATACTTGTATTGTTGATTTCCCCTTGAATTCTGCCAAGAACTAAGCTTAGAAAAAATAGGTTTCAATAATTTTCAAACGATCCTCTTGCTTTGCTTTAAATTTTGATTTTAAATTAATAAATTTCTCATTATTTAAAAACACATGATGTTTTGATATTTCTTTACAAATTTTTTTCTATCAAACTTATCCTAAACTGGTCCTCTTAGTAAAATCATACCGATCCTAATAATATAATTAATTTTCTTAACTTTTATAGTATCTTTTACTAGTTTTTTAACCAATAATAACGCACGAAATTAAGACACGTATATCACAAGAGAAAGCAAACAAACAAAAATTTTGAAGAATAAAGTAACAGAAAAATACTTAACGTCTTTTCAGACTTCATGAATAATAATTTTTTATAATTTTAAAATTAAATTTTTTTCTGAAAAAAGATCTTTTCCATCGCTCCACTGGGAATCGAACCACAAAACTTTCGATTGCCGTTCAAGGGCTAATAGTTAAGCTATTAGAGAGATTGTAAGAAAAATCTTTTTTCAGAAACTGACGATATCCTTAGCAATGTGTTCTGTTTATGATACGAGTCCATTTAAAGGAATCTGTATTATAATAAGAGATGGTAACAATCAAACAGTTTAGATATCTTTTCAATTATCGAGACAATATACATCAACCCAATCGACCAAGTTAACTTTCAAATAACAGAAAAAAACAATAAAAAAAAAATCTCTCCTCCATCGCTCCACTGGGAATAGAATCACAGAACTTCCGATTGATTGATGAAAAGCACTCGACCGGCAATCGGAAGTTCTGCGGTTCGATTCCCAGTGGAGTGCTGGAGATCTTTTAAAAAAAATATATACACCAAACTCTCGCTTTCAATCCAGTGCCAGGGGTTGCCTTGGACTGATTTTGGGAAAAATCTCGAAAAATAATTATTTTTTCAATCACTAAAGGAAGAAAGTAAAGAAAGTAAAAGAAGTTTTTAATATGAAAAATTATTCTTGTACTGAAAATACGCATTCCCCCTCAAGATTTGCACAATGGTATACCTCACATTTATGGACATACCTCCTGTTGTTTTTTTTCATGATAATATATAATGCATTTTTATAAACAATTTTATTTATTTGGAACTTGGAACATTTTTCCCTTGTTTTTTTACTGTAACATTCTTTTTCAAGATTTTTAAATATGCAGGGAAAATTTGAGAATGGAGAAATGAAAACTCCAACTGGTACGAATTTTTATAATTCGTCGCGCACGTTGCGTTTCAATTCTCCATTTTCATGTTATGAAAAAAAGCAACAGGAGATATGTATTTTCTGTATATGAATAAATTATTATATTCAAAACTTCTTTTACAGTGAGCGATTGAAAAAAAAGTTATTTTTTCCGATTACCAAATTTTGAAAAATTATATCTCGAGATTTTCGAGTATCACATTGAAATAAAAAAATATATGTGTCGATTATTTTCGAGAAAAAAACGCGAAATACACAAATATCTTCTAAAATATCTTCTAAAATGCTTTATCTGCGAAGAAATGGTTAGGACAAAGGTTAACCATGACCGAGGGGGACATTAAACTGTACCATCAACTTTGACCTTGAGGTCAATTTTCAAGGTCAAATGAAGGTATCACCCTTTTATTCAATAAGAAAACCAATTTTTGACTGCGGGTTTGAAAAGAGTGGGAAATTTCACGTCAAACATGACCTGTGTAAAATTTTTTTATGACCTTGGAAAAGTAAAAAATTAAGGTCAAATGTCTGAGAAACGAACAGATACCTTCTAAAATACTATATCTACGAAGAAATGATTCAGGCAAAGGTAAACCAAGACCGAGGAGGAGATTTGTCTGTACCGCCAATTTTGACCTTAAAGTGAATTTTCAAGGTCTATTAGAGATTACACCCTTTTCTTAACTAAGAAGCCTTATTTGTAACTGCTAATGTGATGGTTTTGATTATTTTTTACCTTTTTAACGTCACAAAAAACATTTTTCCACAGGTCATTTTTGAAGTGAAATTTCCCGCTCTTTTCAAATCCACAGTCAAATATAGAGCTTTTCATTTAAGAAAAGGGTTTTACCTACATTTGACCTTAAAAATTGACCTCGAGGTAAAAATTGTGATTTTTTACCTTTCAATGGTCACAAAAACAATGTTTCCACAGGTCTATTTTGAATGCGGTTTTGAATAGAGCGGAAAATTTCACGTCAAAATAGACCCGTGACAAAAATGGTTTTTGTGACCATCGAAAAGTAAAAAATTACAATTTTTATCTTGAGGCCAATTTTCAAGGTCAAATGGAGGTAAGAACCTTTTCTGAAATGAGAACATCTATTTTTCACTGCGAATTGGATTAAGGAATAAGGCTTCTTATTTAAGAAAAGGGTCTAATCTCTAATTGACCTTGAAAATTCACCTTAAGGTCAAAATTGACGGTACAGATGGCCAACCTTTGTCCGAATTATTTCTTCGTAGACATAGTATTTTAGAAGATATCTGGTCGTTTCTCAGACATTTGACCATAATTTTTGAACTTTCCAAGGTCACAAAAAACATTTTTCCACAGGTCATTTTTGACGTGAAATTTCCCACTCATTTCCAATTCCCAGTAAAAATAGGTGTTCTTATTTAATAAAAGGGTCTTAGCTCCATTTGACCTTGAAAATTGACCTCAAGATCAAAGTTGATGGTACAGCCTAATGTCCCCCTCGGTCATGGTTAACCTTTATCCAAACCATTTCATCTTAGATAAAGTATTTTAGAAGATATTTGGGATTATAGATTAAAATGGGTCACCATGGCAAGCCCCCTGAGAAACTATGTAAGACAACAGTTCTAGGAAGGCTGCAAACGGGGGGACTGAAAGCGAGAGTTTAGTGTAATTTAGAAATACAGTAGGCTCTCACAGAGCGTCTTTCCTCGCCAAGTGCCTCTCTCTTTAATTATCTATAAATATGGTAGCCGCTTTCAGCGTAGAATTAGATGCGCATGCGCGAGATGATACACACATAATCCGGCAATGATTCTTAGAAATATCTCCCGCAAAACCGCAGGCACTTAATGACAACCTCGGTCTCGAGCACTGGGCGCTTTGTGCAAGTTAGCTGCACTTAGAACTTATTGAAAGCACCAAAATATAAGGGAACTTTGAAAATAACAACAATAAATCGAGTTAAAAGAATGACAATCCTATTTCCTTTTTCGAGGTTATATAATTATTTTGGAAGAGAAATCGTTTCTCTGCAGTTACCCATGGACTTTGACTAAATTAGGTTTCAGGCATTTTAGGTTTCAGGCATTATAGGTTTCAGGCATTTTAGGTTTCAGGCACTTTAGGTATCAGGCATTGTCTTAAAAAAAAAGAAGCTGACAATAATTTATCTACTAGTCAAAAAGTTTCTACGTAAAATTATTGCCAACTCTTTCCTTTCTTCACAGACGTTATTTATTTATCAAGGCTTCAATGGATGGTATAATAAGGAAAGAAAATGATTAAGAAAATAATATGATGCATTTGAAAAAATAATTAAAATATATTTTTACTCACTCCAGCAATGACAGGCACCGCAGTTTTTGCTCCTAAATTAATAACTCTTCCATTCGCTTTTATTAATGTATTTCTCCCTCGAGCTCCAGGCAAACCACCTTTCAAACCGGGAGGATTATGAACTCTTCTTTCAGTTAGCACAGAGAGAGTCATTGGAGCTCTGCAATATTATATATTTTTCTGTTTATTATTATGAAATCCTTATTCTTTTTTTTAATCTTATCAACAATGTCGTACTTTCAATTTATTATGCACGACCTCTGGGAAGAGGATTGAACTGCCTTCTTATTATGCATGGATATCAGATCTATTTTATTAAAACTCTTCTCTTACAAATTGTTCTCTCAATCCCATTTTATTGCTTTTCTTACTGCATTTTCCAAAAAGCATATTCTTTTCAGAAAAATCTTTAAAAAATAGTTTTTAAATGTTTTGAAATTTACAAATTTAAATTGTCTAAATTGAAAATATTTCTACAGTTACTGCTCAAAACTAACCTGTTTTTACTTTACAGGTTTAAAAGAACACAATTCTAAATTAAAAGCAAAGTTTTGAGAACTTAAATAAAAAAAAAATTTTAATTGAAAATTTATCGTTAACGTTCGTTTATCCGCCGTACTTTTTCCCAGGAGGGGATGTGAGGGTCAATTATGGAAAGCAAAGTAGAGGAAGTGAGGGAAAATTTGGGGAGGAGAAGTGGAAGTAAATGGGGTGGGGAGAATTTAAAAAATAGGGACAATGGGGGAAGGATGTAGGGGAAGTCAAGGAGGTACGGAAAATTAGGGGAAGTAGAGTAGGGCAAGTGTGGAGAAACGAGGCACGTGGAAGTAGGGGAAGTGAGAAGAAATTATGGAGTGGAAGTGTGGGAGAGCACTGTGCAAAAGTAAGGGAGGGACTTTCAAGATAGTGCGGGTGAGAAGGGGAATAAAAGCAAGGAAAACTAGTTGAGGGGAATCAGGGAAATTTGTCTAAAATGAGGGAAAGTAAACAGAAAAAAATAGGGATGATGGTGGAGAGCACATAGGAGAAGTCAGAGAGGTAGGAGAGATGAGGGGAAGTAGAAGTAGGGGAAATAAGAAGAACTTAGAGAGGATAGGATAAGGCGTGGGAGAAAGTGCTAAGACGAGGTACGGGAAAAGGAATTAGAATAGGGAAGGTGAGTAAAGGAGGGGAAGTGAGGACTTGGGAAAAGAAGTGTCAGCTAGGGAAGTGAGGAGAGGGAGACGTATGTGAGCAAGAATTGGGAAAGGATGAACAACCTAAAACTGAAATAGGGGGGGGGGGGTCAACGTAGGTACATCATGGGGCAGAATTTATGTAAAGGGGAGGTTTGAACGATTTAATTAACACTTTAGTAAGCCACGACATTTTGTTTCAGGCGCTCAGTCCCTAGTTCTTCTAATAATTTTCTATTCGTTTGAATTCTTTTGAATTCACCCATAATTCTTCTAAATTCTCTTAAAATGAAATGAATTCAATCAAATGTTTTTGCATTTTAAATTAGAGTATTTTTTCATCAACTTATTTTGGTATGAACTTCATCAAATTTTCTTGAATTCCCTCAATTGTATTGAAATTCACTTCAATTTTGGAGGCATCAATAGAATATTTTATATATTTTTAATTGGCTTGACTGCATTCAAAATTACCCTTGAATAAATATTAATGTATACTTAATTCTTTTAAATTCTTTAGAATTCTCTTGAATTTTTTAAACTGCATTTTTTCATATCCACGAATTCATCTTACTTCACTTAACTCACTTAAATGAAATTAAATGGAATGAAATGGTCTCATGCCATTTAACTCAATGGATATTTTTTATTTTTGTTCAATTAGATTGCTTTAAATCCTCATAAAATGTATTACAGTCTCTTGAATTCACTTGAATTCTTCAAAATTCACTTCGATTTTACTAATCGCTGGTATTTTTTTTCCTTTTATTAACTCATCTGAAGTCATTCAGAATTAATCCTGATAAATTAAAACCTTATTCTGAATTATTTTTACACAAATTTTTAAATTCTTGTAATCCTTTTAAATTCAAATGGAATTCTTAGACATTTTACGAAATTCTTTTGAATATTTCGCAACTCATTAGAAATTTAATGAATTCAATGTATGTTTAAAATATGTTTGTATTTTTCCAACTATAATGGATTTTTTTATTCACCTTGAATTTTTATAAATTACACTGATGGAATACTTCTACTTTCCCTTCAATCTCTCTAAATTCACTTAAATTTCATTTAAGTGTGAGGAAGAAAACTAGGGAATTAAATAGAATTGCATGGAATTAAATGGAATTAAATGGAATTAAATGATCTCATGCCATTCAAATCATGGACATTTTTTATTTTTGTTCAATTAGATTGCTTTAAATCCTCATAAAATGTATTACAGTCTCTTGAATTCACTTGAATTCTTCAAAATTCACTTCGATTTTACTAATGGTTGGTATTTTTTTTAGTTTTAGTAACTCATCTGAATTCATTCTGAATTAATCCTAATACACTAAAACCTTATTCTGAATTCTTTTTACCAAAATTTTCAAATTCTTTTAATACTTTTAAATTCAAATAGAATTCTTAGATATTTTATCAAATTCTCTTGAATTCTTATCAATTCATTCCGATTTGACTTAAAGCAGTGGAACATTTTCAATTTTTTTAATTGGATGTATTTTCGTGAATTAAATACAATTTTGATTAATTTACTATTTTTCGTTTATTTTTTATTTGCCTTTTTTTCGTTAATATTCTTTGTGAATTCCTGTAAATTTTATCCAATTCTTTTGAATTCAAAAGAAAATTAGTTATATTGTTAATGCACATTAGTCACTTTTATTCAATTTCGAGGTCAATTTTGATCACCTTTTGATCACAGTTTAAATTAGTCAGTTTTGGACGTCTGTGCATTTTTTATTTATTTTAAAGAACAATAATTTCTCGAAAATTTCCTCGTTCAAGTTACCCCTTATCGAGTTCCATATAATTTTTGCAATATTGAAGAATCTTTCGCAAACGAGACGCCGCGATTTAAATTTTTTAAATGAAAAAATAGTTTCAAAAAACAATAATATTGAATAATTGTCACAATAAAGAATTGTCAACTATATTTCAGTAATGACTAAAAAACTAAAGATTTTCACATTTACGGAAAAAAGTAACTATTTACTCTAATAAGACTGAAAATTGATGTTGGATCATCAAGACATCGAATTTTCTATCCTATTTTCCATAAAAATGAATTATAATTAATGAAATTTTACATAACGCAAAACAGGCAATTACTGTAAACAATAAAAATACGTAACTCATAATAAATAAATAAAACAAACCTGAACATCATTTGCCGAATGACACCATCTCCGCCAGAAAAAGCTCCGCGTCCACCACTATCCATCCGGAGGGAAAATTTTATCAGTAAAACTGGATAACGTAATTCGAGAATTTCCGGATCTGTAATTCTCGTATTAGTCATGTGCGTATGTATTCCGCCACGACCACTCCATGTTGGCCCCTAAAAGGTACATCAAGGATAAAATTGAAGTTATATCAGTTTAGTGCAATATAAATTATAGCAGATCGCCAATGTAATATAGAACCTGATTCAAAATAAACAGCGAAATTCAAATAGCAATTACAATCCTCTGAACGCTTCCCAACGCAAATGCTGATCGTGATTTATAATGTGGAAATGAGGAATTTTTATTGGCTGTAAAATTTTATTTATTATCGGCAGTCGGAGTTAAATTTTTGATAAATAATTAATCGAAACATGACATAGCACATGCTCTTGAAATAAACGATTTGTATCTTATAATTAGTAAAAAATGAATATTAATTTATGTTCGAAAACAACCATTCTTTATCAATTATGGTCAAAATATCATAATTTGATTACAACCGAAAAGTCAATGCTCAATTTCAGCTTCTAGCATTGTTTCCCACTTTTTTCCATAATATTTCTTTATTTCAATTAAATATTTAATTTCTTTAAATTAATCCAAAATATCAAGTTTTAAATCATTTTTTTCACATAAAAAATGAAGTGTTCCGACTCACGAAAAATCTCGCTTACTCCAACAAAAATTTTCTTTTATAGAAAATTCTTATTTTATCATTCTGCTGTATACTCACATTTTTTTATTATTATTATTTTCATAAAAAATAAATATAAAATATATAAAAGTAGTATAGGGTCGATAGGGGTGCGATATCGTAACGGGGTTAGTGTGACAAAATATAATATTATTAACATTTTTTTATCAAAATATATGAATGACAGTTTCCATTATTTTTAGGAAAAAGAAGACTATAATTGTTTATTGCTTTAATCAGTTATTTCTACAGAAACTGAGATACTTTTAAAAATCTCTTGATTTGAATTTTTCCTGCATAACGAATCTTTTTTCGATTTTTTTTAGGAATAAATGATATTTTTATATGTTTAGAATTAGAGCCTCGGTGGCTCAGTGGTTAGACGCTCGGACTTCACCTCAGAGGTCCGGGGTTCGATCCCTGAGCCG
>JAAAKG020144321.1:0-33208 GCA_010014905.2 Druon quercuslanigerum
AAACAGCGACTAACACCAACGAATCTACTAATCACTTGCCGCGTTCGCGACCGTGTTTAGTAGCGAAGTACCAGGTCTTGAGTACGTGTGGGATGGATGGTGGGCCAATATAATAATAATAATAATAATAATACCTTCGATTAAAATTATTTCACGTTTTATAAAAGTTTATAGAAAAAATTTATTTCACCTGGGTGTTTATAAATATAAATACCTCCATATGCTAAAAGGATGGTTTTTCTAGAATTTTCCGCATTTGGAAAGTATTTCTGGGGCTATAATTTCATATAAAAAACAAAATCCGAAGAAAAAGAACAACACTCCTTACACAGAGCTCCTTACCACAAAAATATTTAACACTATATTTGACACTGTGCGTTGTATTGCAAATTAGTGACAAAATAAATGGTACGAACAACCGTATACTAACAATGCCAACGTTTTTAAAAAACTGACATCTCAAGCAGTATACAGAACATTTTAAACGTAAGTTTAACCTTTGGTTTACAGGTTTCACATCGGTGCAGACAGTCTAACCCCAGAATTTACAAATGATAAAAAGAACCCCACACAGGTACATACTTGACAGAACCAACCAAAATATTTTATTGGATAAAGCAAAGTATTTATTACAATCAACCAAACAATATTAACAAAAAAAATACAACAAAAAATGTGGACTTCCGTTTCCGGCATGAAAACGTAAGGTAGTGGTAAAATTTGAGGTGAGTTAATTGTGGAAGTGTATATAAGGGTTTGGATAAAAGAGATTGTTTGAGGGATTGTGAAGTTGAAAAGGGGGTAATGAAATTTTTAAGGATTGAGACAGATTTGATATTGATTTGGATCACATTCCCCTAATAGTGAGATTGAAGGGAAAAAAAAGAAATAGTAATATGCATACAATGGGGGCGAAGGTAAAGAGTGTATGCAAAGTGGATTGGTCAAGGCAAGGAAAGAACAGTTTAAAGAAAAGGTAGGAAATGATAGGAGAAGTAATAAGAGGATTATAGTGCACAAACATAAATGAAGTTAGTAAAGAGACGAATAGTAGTGGATCAAATGAGGATTGTAAAGACAAAAAGAAGGAGGTCAGAAAGGAATTAAGAAAGTGGAGGAAAGAAAGATGTAATAGGGAAGAATATGAGAAAAAAAAAGAAAGAGTATTCTGAGTTGTGTGATCAATTGAAAGAGGAAGACAATAAAAGGTTTGAGGAAAAGACAAAGAAGGCTAGGACGGAAGAAGAGTTATAGAAGGTAATAAATAGAGAATGAAGAAAAAGAACAAGAATAAACCAAGACATTGAAATGGTAGAATGGACAAAATATTTTTTGTATTTACTAGAATGAGTAGAGAGAAAAGTTATGATCTGAGGAAAATATGGTAGAGAAAGGTATGAGGAGGACATAACAGGGGAAGCAATAGTCAAGGTGTTAAGAATAATGAAGAATGGAAAGGCACCTGGTATAGATGAGAAATAGAAAAATTTATGGTAAAAAAGGGTATAAAAGAGGCATTAATAAAGAAAGTATTAGAAAATTTTAAAGAGACAAAAATCAGGGTAAAGGTAAAAAATTAACAAGGGTAACCCCATGTATCCGGTCGAAAAAATCGATTCATTTTTTCTTTGCATAAATTTTCTCCAACACATGTGTAGAATATACTCGTAAAGTGATATTTTAATATTCGAAGTCGTTGGACAGTTACAGCTCTTAAAACGCCTTGCTGTACGGACACGTAAAATACACGTAATGCACGTCCCGACAGTATTTGTGAACACTTTTTAAAGTTGTGTTACACTTTTTTTAAATTCCTAACTAATTATTTAATTAAAATGTGCGTTGAACCCTGGGGATCATAACCTTCTTTCACAATTAGGTTGTACGTCTTTGCGCACGTCTTCTGAGTCTCGGAGCCTTTGACCAATCGGCGCAATATCTCGAGCGCGGGAGATTTGAAAACCGAATAAAAATCGCCTATGTAACATTTTTGCATTAGACAGATGCACAACGGGTTGCATTGTATGCTAAAGTAATAATCATCATATTCCCTATGACTAAAAAGTAAACGTCCTTACTGTATAATGGTAAACAAATAAGGTCAACTATTAACCATGTGAGGAACAAGGTTTGACCACTTAAGCGATGAGAAACAGATGAATTTCCAGTTGGCAAGCAAATCGATCCACTTAATTTTAGTATAGTTTATGCCTCAACTTGAGGGGCAGTTCGCTTGTCATAAACCAGTACGAAATAGTCCCTATTAGGGATAGCTATGCATTATTGCTATTATTACTCGACTGTTACGCGGTTATTACGACGGTATTGATGAGTATTGCAGAAATAGAATTCACTGAAACATTATAATAGGTCGTCAGCATAGCAAGATATTGTTTCAATTTTCTTATTTAGAAACATAATTAAACAACATTATCATACTATCTTTTATGAACAGTAAAAATAGTTAAATTTTAATTTAATTTTTTTTTTTACAATATCAATGATGATTTACAATGAAAACAGGCATAATGAAAAAAATACTCAAATAAAACAAGAGATGTGATAACTCGTTTAAGTTATTTTGTATAACAATTGAAAATGTAATTATGAGCTCAAAATTTCAGATAAATAAGAGTTTTAATTTTCTTGTAAAAAACGTTACAAAAAAAAAATTCTACGTAGAAACGTTCCTTTGAATAATTTCTTTCATATATTGGTTATAAATCATTAAATATACACCCTGTGGATAAGTTCTCATTGCTGATAATCAGTTTTGAAATATTTTTAATATCATTAAGTGAAAAAGAGGAGACAAAAATGTCAATAATTAAGAAAAAATGAAATTTTCTGACATATTTGTTTATAAAAATAGCAATTGTTGACTCATGCTTATAAGTAATGCCTAGTTACAAATCTGGAAAAAGCAAATTTTAGTTCAGAAATCAATTGTGACCATTCTCGCTCTATACTTCAGTATTTCTTTACATAAATTATTCATAAAAATTAATTTATACATTCAATACTTTTTTTATATTTCTTTACAAAAAATTTTAACGAAAAATCTAGGATCCTTTTCTTTATTCCCCTCGTTTTCCCTATTCTCAGCAGTATAACTAATTTTTTCTAAAGGTTAATTCTTTTTGTTTAAAAAGTATATCAGGCAGCTCTCGTTTTGTGAGTTCGTTTTATTTAGATGAAAATTCTACTATTGTGTTGAAAAATGAACAATTTTGATGAAGATAAAGTTAAACTGACTACTACTACTTCATATTAAATAATTTTGAATTTCAAATTAATCTATCATGATATAAAAGTTTTTTGGGATTAAAATAGACATTTTCGATAGAAAATGAACCGACACAGGAGGCAAATGATGACGGCTCGAAACGCCGTCATTTAAGTTGGCACCGGGGTCATATTTTTTCAACTCAATTTTTAATTTTTAAATAACATATTTCAATATAAAATTTTTTTGTGAATATATTTAGTTCAACAAATACATGTGATAATGTTATTGATTTTCGAAATAATCAAGAAAACGTTACTTTTTCTGCAATCGCAAAATGCGAATTTGATGTGTTCATCTCGCCATAAGTTCTTAAATAATAGGAATTTTGTAAACAAAATTTTAGAAAATATGCACCATCATATCAATAATGAAATTATTTATAAATAAGTCTTTTAAGTTATTATATAAATATTATGCACGTTTTAATTTTTATAATTTTTTATTAAAAATACTAAACAAATGTAAATTATAATGTCTTCATTATTATTTTGGTGGCCAACTTGACCTTCCAATCGTCCGCTGTTATACAGACGTTGATATTGCAGGACGATCTAGCACGCGTACGGGACAGTACTGCAATCTTAAATCAGTTGTGGCTTTAAAACTATAAAACATAATTGCTTGATATTTTCCAAAAAAATTTCTTGAATCCTAACAAAAGTTTAGTTGACCGTTAATTTTAAATTTCTGAAAATCCGTTCGAATCCCGAAGCGTTTGAGACTTTCAAAATGTAATTTACGCCATGAGAAGAATAAAAATCGTTGTAAACTTATAGTGACAATTAATTATGCAATAATGCTTTTTTTATTAAAAAACTTTTTCAATTATACTTACAAAAAAAATGTGCGATTTTGGGTATGTTGCCGATACCTTATTGTGTTTTCCTCTGAAAAAGTTGCAGATGGCCATTGATGCTTTTAACAGTTTGCATCCAAAACTTCAATTTATTCATGAAACAGAGCAGAATAATAGAATAAGTTTTTTGGATATAGGAGTGATTAAAGGTCGAAAAGATAATATTATCAATAATTGGTATAGAAAAAGTACATATTTAGGCAGAATTTAAAATTTTTTTTCGGCTCATCTTTTACAAAACAAAAATGCAGCAATTAGGAATTTAGTTAACAGAGATCTAAGTTTGTCCCACTTTTAATTTCAAACAGAAATTTAAATATTGATAAGAATATCCTTTTTATGAAACATTACCCCCAAAAGTTAATTTAAAAACATATTGCAATTACAATTCAACAAATCAAAAACAAACAGAGTGATAGTTTGGCCGCAGATAATCAGAAACAGTTAAAGGAATATAGTTCTTTTAAAAATTTTCTTCTTCCATTTTTTAGTGTCAGTGAATAATTTTTGTAAAGATCCTTTAGAAAATTTGAAAAAGGTGGTGTTGTCTACTGGCAGATTTCTTAATACTCGGACAGAGGAACACAAAATTGATGTTCGTTTAGGACGCTGTTATAATGGCATAATGTTAAAATTTTGCATAGTGACAGTAATAAGAGAAAGAGGGAATTCCCGAAATTCCTTACTTTCTTTACTTCAGATTAATTTATGACAGATATTTCTATTGTGTTTACAACAGATTGACCTACTGACCCTCATTCGATTTTCAGTTATCAAAGAGAGAACACCTTTTCTTTGGTGCTATTGTTTATATTTTTCTTGTCTTGATAAGGGTACTGTATGAGTACCGAAACGTTGGTAATATAATTTTACTTTTTATTTTCCATGTTCTTTTATTGTGATTTGATAATAATGAAGATAAAAAAGTCGACAAAAAGAAAAAGAGAAGGAAGGGGATGTGGTTCGTTGCATTTTTTGTTTGTTCCTTGTGGTCCAAATTTTTTGCTTGATTCTTTTTTTTACAGGAGTTTGTATCAATTTGATGATTGAACGTTAAATAAGATTTTCAATTTGGATTTTAATCTAATTTAAATTTATTAAATTTGAATTATTAAGCGCTGCAAAGAAATGCGGTGAATCTTTTAAGATATCCTTGCATCGGTTTTAGGATATAAGTACACTCGGACTCTGAAGATACAAGCTTTAAATATACGAACACTCCACATATACGAGCGGCTTAACTGCAAAGGAGCAAGCGGAATTTTCCCACAGCTATCTCCGCCATATTAGAGTGTCAGGCGCGTGCGTGCGCGCCCTGTCTTACAGACGACATGCGCGTGCGCGAATTTGGAGTTCGGATTTAGTCAGAATGTCTCAAAATTAAATCAATTGATTTACAAGCGTCTTTAAGTCATGATATTAACCAAAAGGGCGACAGCGACACTTTCTCTGTAAGGAAATTAGAGGAAGTATAGGTAAAACTAACGGGAAAAGGGGATTTTTCTATAAAGGGAAAAAAACGATTTATGGAAATAGTCAGGAACATAGAAAAGCAGACGGAGATGAACCTAAAAGTAGAAACAAAAAGCGTATTCATAGATTAAAAAGGCATGAAATGGTACATGTAAAGAGAAGGCTACAACGAAAGAACAAGTTTGAAAGGCAGTCAATATTGAGAGAGGAAAAGACAAAAAAGGTAAAACCAGAATGTTTTAATTCTCGAATGGAAGAAACATTTTATAGATGTACTAAGAGAAGTAGAAAAGAAAGTCAGGAAAGTAAAAAAAATATTAAAAAACCAGACGAGGAAGAGGATATCAAAATTTAAAGAATAGTAAAAGTTGCATCTATAATTAAAGATAGGGAGGCACCTGCAATAGGTGGCATTTTGAAGTTCGGAATTGTGGGGTATAACTAAAATAATGGGCATCGATAACGTAAAACAAATTACGGAGAAAAGGTTGTTAAAAATTTAATTACTATTTCTTTTGACTAAAAATCTTAGGATTTTACATCTATCTGTTTTTGGAGACGTTTGGTGTTTGACTTCTGATTATATAATGTTTTAATTATGTTCATGCGTACTTTAAGATAAAACTGTATTCTTCAGTGATAGATAAAGGCTTTAAATATATACCAAAATTGATAACATATGTTATAGACTTCAAAAAGTAAAAGACTAGGCATTGTGGTATCAGTTTTTAAGAATCAGTAAATGATTTTTTTTCTTGATACTGACTTAATAAATGTTTATATCACAGACAAACAAGCTTGAAACTCAATATGTATTTAATGTATGAGATAATGCCTATAATAAATCTTATCTCTAGACTGTTAACTAAATTATTCATGAACGCAATAATTAGTTCGTCCTTTTGTTCGAAAAATGAGGATCCTTTATAGTTTTGTCTTATCCTCAGTTGTAATCCTTTACTCTATTGGTGAATAAAATAATATCATATATCGATTATATATACGCCAGAACTACTTTTTAGTGCCCCGTGGTTTAGTTCTTCCTAGAATTGGTCACCCTCACAGTTTCTGACATAATAAAATTTTTATTTTACGTAACTGGAAATTCTGAAATTCCTCGGAAGTTTAAAAAATTGATCAAAAATATTTAGCGCAAGTCATTCGTGATGTACCAACATAAGAGTAAGGATGTACCTGTAAATAAATGTTATCCTATAATTCTTTTTTCAGGATTAAGTTTGCAGTCCGAAAGATCACCTAGTGATGAACCTATTCCAGGTTCTCAAAATTCTGCACCTTCTCATTCTTCCGAAAGATATCATTATCCTGCCAGGACTTCTCTTTCCCTTGCTCTTACCCTTGGCAGATCTGGCTCTTCTGCGTTATTACCCGGTAAAATTCATTCATAAGGATATGACCAATAGAAAAAATTCAGTGCGCCCATTCATGATCCAGAAACAATAGGATACTGTCCTGGAAAAAATAATTGCAACAACGATACGAGATTTTACTTTAAGAATACTAAAACTTTGTTTTAATACGTTGTTGAATGTTAAGGTAAAACCTTGTGGCTTAGAAGAATAGCAAATAACCATGAGGTAGCATCTTGCAGCTCTGCAAACGGGTGTAAAGGTGGCTTTATTTTCAATTATTAGAATATATTATAACCTTGAATCATGTTATAAAATCGACATTAATTTTTGTACGTAAAAGCGCAGTTTAAGCATTTTCAAGTACCTACCTAAGTAATTGCCATTAAATCCATTTCGGAAATCCAGGCGGTGCTAAAGTCGGTCTCCATCCTATAGATAAAGAAGGATGAGAAAAACTTAATCACAATATTGCTGGCTAACTTCCCCGATTCTCCTTATTTCTGCATCACAAGAAAGGGACAAGATGTATTTGATATAAAAATATACACATATGTAGTAAAATGTAATCCTCTATTTCTTCTTGCAGAATTAAGTCCACAGTTCCAGAATTATTCTAATCGTGCTGCTTTGCCTGATACTCCTCGCCCTGATTTACGACTTCATTCTTCTCGCAGGCCTCAGTCTTCTGTCAGCCTTTCTCTTGCTCTTTCTCTTGGCAGGCCCGGGTCTCCACCAAACAGGTCCAGGTCTCCTCATGCCAGATTAGCTCGTCCTGCATTATCACCCGGTAAGATTCTTTTAATGTCATATATTATCATTAAAACAAGAAAAAAACTGTTAATCGGTCGGTCTTGCACCGGTCCACACTACTGTATTTTTTGTTAACACTTCACTTTATAATATACCCTGATTAATACACAAACCAGGCAAGTTGACCAAAATAATACGAGTATAACTTTTACATAAAATTAACCCTTTACTTCTATGTGCAGAATTAAGCTCACAACCTGGTTGTTTTCCTGGTGGAGATCGGACTCCTCCCTGCGTTCCTTCACATTCTTCCAACATACCTCATTTTTCTGAGAGGTTTCTTCCTTCCAGGTCTTCGATTCATGCACTAGAAAATATTCGGCTGATCCCACGTAAGAATCTGAACAAGGTTTTCGAATTTAGAAGATACGTTTTTCCTGCCGATCGTCCAATTCGAAGAAAATTAGGAGAAAATCAATACGAACCTTTTCCTGCCCAAGAATTTACTGTGCTGTCAACAGCCAATGGTGACGTTTATGCAATAGTTGAAAAAAATAGTGATGTTCTTTGTGGAGTATTCAATATAGGTAGAAAACGGGCTAAAATAAACATGCAAAGCGGTAAGATTCGATCACTGAAGCCAGAAGAAAAGGAGGAATGTCCAATTGGAGTTCACATTATATCTAGAAAATTCAAAATAGTACACTTGTAAAGTGCGATTCTGTCTTACTACGTCCACAACAGCAATTTAATTTATAACAATTTTGAACTAAAATAAAATATTGTTTCTGATTCGAAATCAGATCACAATGTTATTTCAACTGATAATTTAAATAAAAATTTCATGTATAATGGTTTTCAGAGTTTCTTTCTTCCTTATGTTTTCCGAAGGTAATAGTTTGCAAATGAATAAAAGAAGCATTCTTATTTCTTTCTTTTGTTACAATAACAGGAAAATCTTTATACAAATACTTTCAGAAGGAAAAAATAATATAAATGTCAATAACACAAATGTTTTTAGAATAATAACGATTAAGAAGATCTTATTTCATTACATCAATGTAGAACTTTTATAGTCAATGTAGTGAATCGTAAATTCGCCTTCACAGTTTAGACAGAATAATACTAACACGATTGTGCAAAGAAAATTTTTTCTTATCATTTAAAGAAGATAGGGGGTCGCTCGTAAACAATGTTTGATAAGAGAATTTAAAAATTCAAAACGCTCTAAGAAGATTATTTTACGATAAAATTTGTGAGTGATTGGTCAGACTCTCATGTACTGCCAATTTTATAATAATTATCATTAGTTTTGATGAATATTTTATAATTATAATATAGTCATCTTTAGTAATGAATGAATAAGTTTAATGCTCACATTGGAATATTCTAAAAACCTCTAGTATATCTAATAAGCAACTAGTATGGCAAAAACCTTATAATAAATAAGCATCCTGTAATCAAGATTATTTGTAAAATAAAAAAACAAAATATACAAATTAAAAAAAAAAAACTTAAAATTGTGCCCGTCAACTTTTTACCAGCAGGAACCTGTAGTACTTCTTAAACCTTTAATTTTTAGCACCCAGATAACAATCCGTGCGCGCACGTTACACGCACGTCGATGCACGCATGACATGCATGCCGAAATTCATCATGATCGCCCGCATTTCGTGATTATAACTGAAGTGTGTGCACAAGACGTGGCACAATGCGAGCACGGTAATAATCACCTTGTGATGAAATTTGGCGGCGCATACATGCCGGCAACATGAGGACCGAGTGGGGCACGAAATCTTTAATTGATAAATTAACCAAGTTTTGTTATTTAATGCCATTAAACTGAAATTTTTTTTTTGTATTGCATTCCTGTAAAATTTTTATATCAATAATTTGAAGGGGTTTTTTTAGATATTAAGGTATTTATAAAAATTCTAAAGCACTTGAATAGCACGTAATTTTAAATATTTTAGGAAATATTGAAATATTCCAAGGAAGTATTATTGAATTCAATTAATTTAGATGGATTTCAAAGTGTTTGAAATATCTTAGGATAATAAGTTTTAAGGTTTTGTAGGATTTTAAACTGTTTTTTATTTTATATTTAATTTTAAGCAATATGTATCTTAACATAATCAAAAATAATTCTTCAAATTCTATAACAGATATAAAAAAATCCTCAATTTAAACAAGAAGATTAAAAAGTTTAAAACGAGAGAAGTATTTCTGGTTAGTTGTCGCATTCACAATTTATTTCCAAAGAATATTACTAATGCTACTAAGAATGTTAGAAACTTAAATTTTTTTAGCCGCATTGCAATGTAATGTACATGCTAACATTTTAGAAAAACAATTGAATAGCATAGGAAGAAATTTAAATAACAAAAAGAGGTTAGAAAAAAACTTCAAAATGTAAAAATTATTATTACAACATATTATATTGGGCCAAATGTCGCATTCAAACTTTCTGATTGTGGGTCCAAAAAAATCAAATATTTTAATACAAAAATTTTAAATTTTTGTACTTTTAAGACAAATATTACAAGTATAGTAAAGTATCAGCATATACAAAAAGGCTCGCAAAAAAGAACAAGAATGTACAAAATTTGACTGATCAGTTGAAAAATGTTTATTGTTTCGACAATCTCATGGTGAGTTATTAATTTCTAAATATTGACTTCATTATTTGAAAAACTCAAAATTATAAATGATCTTAATATTTTTACTATTTTGAAACTTAATGAAAATTTGAGAAAGAATTTTTCAGTCTACTTATTGATAACAAAAAGAGTATTGAATTTTGGATTTAAATTTAGTCGAAAATGAAAAAATAAACCAATATTTTATGATTAGTTAACGATTTCAAAAGACAGCTTGAAATATATATTTTAGACTTAAATTTGTAGACTAAACGATTCTTCGGTTTTTTTATCTTTTAATCTTAAAAATGTTTATTCAAGAAACAAGAATTTTCAATAAAGTGAGAAAAAGCTTTAATTTTAAATAAAAAAATCTACTTTTCAATCAAAAAATATGAATTTTTAATAAAAAATTTATTTTCAAACGACAAATTTAGATTATAAACAAATGGTTTAATTTTCAATTAAAATCATAAATGAAGAATGAAAAAACGCATTTTTGAAAAGTAGTTTAACTGTAAACCAAGAGTTTGATTTTATAGCCAAAAATAGGATTTATCATCCAAATAGTACAATATTTAACTAATACAGATTAATTTTTAACAAAAAATGGAATAGCTAAATTTTAAGTTTAAAAAATTAAATCCGCATAAAAAACAATTTGTAAAGAACAGAATAGTGCAATTTTCAACAAAGAAATTAATTTACGAACAAAAAGACTAATATTCTTCCCAAAATGACAATTTTGGCAATGAAAATGTCCACCTCATTGTTGAATTTTCATCTAAAAAACCTGAAGTCTTAACAGAAAACGCAATAATTACATTTTCAATACAAAAATAATTATTACCACAAAAACAAAACAAATTTTTAACAAAATATTTGCATATTCAAGAAAAAGATTAAATTTGAAAATAAACAATTTAATGTTCAAACCAACAATTCCGAAAACAGAAATTCACAATTTTTTTAAGTCGAACAGATTAAATTTTTAACACGAATAATTTTTCTTAACAGAGAAATGATAAAGTTAAATTTTTATATTTCCACAAATTAATTTCAAGAAAAAATACTTGAACTTTTAACAGCAAAAAAAGAATTTACAACAAAAATCGATGCATTTTTAAGCAAGAATAATAATTTAATGCAAGAAAACATTAATTTTTAACGGAAATAGGTCCATTTTCTAGAAAACTAAAAACAAATTTCCGACAAAAGAGTTCAATTTTCAACGAAAGATAAATAATTTTTAACAAGAAAAGATAAATTTTTAACTAAAAATGGTACAGTTAATTTTTATGTTGATAAATTTTGTTTTTACCCAAAGCAATTAAATTTTAAACAAAATGGATGAAACAAAAAGAACTTTTAAAACTAAAAAAAAAGTATTTAACCAAAAATTCAATAGTTACATTTTCAGATAGGAAATTCAATTTCCAACGGAATAAATGCATTTTCTACTGAAAAATATAATGTTTTAACCAAAAATTAAACAGTTAAATTCAAAAAATCAATTTTGTTGGAAAAAAGCAATCGAATTTACAATAGAATAATTCTATTTTTAAAACGAGCGAGTGAATGCACAAACAATAATAATATTTTACCAAAAAGATTAATTTTTAGTCTAATAGTTGAATTTTTAATTAGAGAAGGTACATTTTTAACCAAATATGGAATTTTGACATTGTCAGTAAAAAAAAACTAATGAAATAAGAAGTTTTGACCAAATATATTTACATTTTAACCTAACAAATTAATTTTCTAACAAAAACAAGAATTTTTAAACAAATAATTTTCAACCGAAAAGACGAAATTACAACTTTAAAAAAATGTATTTTAACCAAAAAACAATGAATTTTAAACCAAGGAAAGGAAATTTAAAAAAAAAATTCACCAGAAAAAAAAATAATTTTCCAACAAAGAGGTGCATTTTGAACCAAGAATAGTAAAAAATAATTATTAAAAAACACGAATTTCAAACGAAATATTTAGATTTTTAACCAATAAAATGATTTTTTCAACAGAACGATAAATTCTCTGGAAGAAAGTCGAATTTTTATTTGACATAAAATTAATTTTTAACCAAAAATGGCATAGATCCATTATCTCTTGCAAAAAGTAATTGCAAACAAAAATACCGTGACTTTTTTAACAAATAAACTTAATTTTCATTAAAGAAATTTACTTAAAACAAAAAAGGCAAATTTAAAAAATGGAATGGAAAAATGGAACAAAATTGGTAAAGAACGCACAATTTTCAAGCAAGAAAGATAATATTTTACTGAAAATGAATTTTGAATCAGATAGTTGAATTTTTTAACTAAAAAAGATAATTTTTCAACCACAAATGGAATATTTTAATTATTATTTTTGACGAAAGCATAATGAGTTTCTACAAAAAATACCAATTTTCAGACAAGAAGAAAATTCTTCTACAAAAAAAGAAGAATTTTGATCTCAAAAAAATACACTTAAGTTTTCAGTGGAAAAAAGTTATTTTTTATAAAAAAAAGATAGAATTTTCAAGCAGAGAAATGACTTTTTATCTAAAAACGGTACATTTTCAAGAAAACACAAAATAAAATATTGAACTGAAAATGAAATTATTGAATTTTCGGGTAAAAAGTTGTATTTTCAACAATATAGTTCAATCTTTATCCAAAATAATAATATTAATTAATTATTATAATATAATTGATATAATATATAATAATTAATTATTTTAATTAATTATTAAATAAAATAATAATGAACAATGTTTTCCAAAAAAGATGATTGTTCAACAAAATACATGAATTATCAACAACATAGTTGAATTCTCAACCATAAAATAAATTTCTGATAAAATAGATGAATTTTCAAAGGAGGAAAATAATTTTCTACCAATGAAGATAAATGCTCAACCATATAGTTTAATTGTCAACTAAAAGGAATACATTTTTAGCAATTAATGAAAGAGTTAAATTTTCGGATCGAAAAATCAATTTTCTATCAAACAAGATTTTTAAGATAAAAAAGAAAAAAACGTCATTAAGTTTGTTGAATTTTCATAAGGAATGAAACAATTTTCAATCAAAAAAGATGAATTTAAAATTGAAGAAAATACTAGAAGTTTCAAACCTTTTTCTTAAATTGAACATTCTCATTTTTTATGTTCTAATGTTATGTCGCTGACTAGTGCTGTGAAATATTTTTTTTCCATTATATGATGATTGCAAATTGATCACTTTTACTAGAAATTCCTTTCGCGTTTGTTTTAAAATTTTTCGTTTTTAGTTGAAAATTAATTTCCTTTGGAGTAAAATTTTTCTTTCTGTTTAACGATTTATAGTTTTTAATGTGAAATTCATTTCTTTAGTTGAAAACTCGTTTTTTGTTTTTCTTTTGTTGAAACGTAATTCTTTTCAAATGGAAACCTAATTTTTTAATTTTTAATGTAACTATATGGTTTAAATTTATTTTTTTAAAGTAATATTATTCTTTTTGTTTTTGCGTTCACTTCTTTCTTTAAAAACTGAAATATTCTATAGTAAATTCGATTGTTATTTTAAAATCAAAACTGATTTCTACAATTAAAATTCTGTTTCATTATCGGTTAAAAATTAATATTTTTTCGTTGGAAATTCATTAATTTGGTCAAACACTAAAATATTTTGTCAACAATTTAATTAGTTACCTAAAAATGTAACTATTCCATTTTTTGCAAATTCATTAACTTTGTTGAGAATTCGCCTTTTTTGGAAGAATATTAGTCTTTTTGTTCGTAAATTTATTTCTTTGGTTGGAAATTTTAATATTTTTTTTTGGATTTGATTGTTTTTTCAAATCCAAAATTAATTTCTTAAACTAAATATTTAACTGTTTTATTTTTGGTTAAAAATTCATCTTTATTGCCTCAAAATAATTTTTTTCGTTGAAAAATGAACTATTTTGTAAAAAAATCTATTTTTATCCGAATATTAGACTAGTATATCCCTTACGAAAGAAGTATTGGTAAGTGTTGGATCCTATACTTTTTTTCGAATAAGTATTGGAAATCTAATACTTTTTCGCGAAAAAGTGTAATTTTTGGGAAAAAGTTGGCGGTAATGCGAAAAAAAATAGGATAAAGGATAAGAAGGATAAGAATGCTGAACGATAAGGCTAGAAGGGAGAGAAGTTAAGGGAGTTTAGCACATTTAGGGTGTCGGAAAATAAAAAAAGATGAGAAAATGTAGGAATGGGGCGAGGAGAAGGAGGTGTTTATGGTGGCGCAGGGAATTTTTTCCATATGAAGTCGGATGGTGGGGAAGAAATAGGACGGAGAAGTGCTAAAGATGTGGTACTGGAACGTTGCAGGGGTAAAGAAGAAAGATGAGGATTTCCGAAAGTTTATCCAAGTGTGCTAATGTGTTTATTCAAGTTTATCCAAGTGTGCTAAAGTGGAGCCAAAGATGCCAAAGGGGTACCTTTTGAAGCTACAGGAGGCGTTCAGAGTAAGGAAAAAAGGAGAGATAGAGATAGAGATAGAGAGGAGTGTATTTTTATACTAGGGAGGGCGAATATAATGCGAGAATTATAAGGGGAGGGTGCCTTTGGAAGAAAAGGAATAATTCTGGAAGGAAATCGAAGGATAAGATAATAAATAAGAAGGGGTAGATTCTAGGAGACTGTATGGAGGATAGAGATAGGGAAGTTGCGAATGGTATAATAACAGGGGGTGAAGAAAGTAAATATTAAAAAGAAAGTTAGGTACAGGTATCGGTGATAGATTATGTAGTCATGCATATACAAGGTTGTCAGGAGACGGAGAGATTTTCAGTGGAAGGGATTGAAAAATCATAAAGTCAGCCATCAAGGTTGTGGATAAGGTGGGGGGGGGGAAGCATCGAAATGCAAGGTGGAGAAGATGTGGCTCATGAGCAATTAGGAAAGGTACGCTTTGAAGGAAAGCCGGTGGAAGAGATATAGGACGATTTGGAAAAGAAAGTGAAAAGGTTTATGCAAAAGAAGATATTCAGGAATACGGGGACAGTAATAGTGAGGCCATCGTGTGATAGGAAATGTAAAAAGATGAAAAGAAGAGTGAATAGTAAGTACAAAATGTGGAAAGAGCGAAGTGTAAAGAGGGCGGAATTCGCAGAATTGAGGATGAATTTCCGATTCATGTGTAAGAATAAGGAACAGGAAAAGGTGAAAGATCTGTAAGGGAAGTTGAGAAGTAATAAGACGATAAGGGATGTGTAGGAGATAATAAATAAATTAACGAAGAGGTTAAAAAGATATCTGGATGTGAATAAGTTAGAGCTAAATGCAAAAAATCCAAGGTTGTAATATTCAAGAAAGCAGGTGGAAGGGATGTGGGAAGGGCGTAGAAGTAAATCGATAATACGGTAAAGGAGGTGAAAAAGTTTGTGCACCTAGGCTTTTTATTACAGAGGAATGGGGCAGTGGATGCCAATATAAGAGAGAGCATGAGGAGAGAAGTTTTTCGCTAAAGATTTTAGAAGGAGAATGCAATTGTTCGAGTCTCCATTGATCAGTTTCTTATTTGAAAAGAGTGTACACAGGAAACGAGGAGAACAAGTTTAAGGCTAGGCTAGTAGGAGCTGGTTAACATGCAGGGCCTGGAAAGAGAGAGATGGCAGGTTCCAGCTTTCTGGAGAGAAGAGAACGTGTTCATTGAGTAGGAAGGGGGATGCAATGTTGACCACTGGTTAGAGAAATGTGAGGAGGTGAAAAGAAGTGGGATAAGTATGCAGGTATTGTTGCATAAAAGGGGGGACAAAAGGTCAGTTGCATTAGTGAAGTGGGTGTTTGGTCAGACAGAGAAGAAGAAAAAGAAGAAGGAAGTAGATTCGGGAGGGGAAGGGTGTAAATAGAGGAAAAGTAAGAGTAAGGAGATTGTAAATATTGTAAATAGTAGTAAAGAATCAGGTATTACCGGTGGAAGCAGAGGTGCGAGGCGTCTTAGAGATTGGGTGTTGATGGATGTTAGTTTTTAAGATTTAGTTATAAGAAAGTTTTGTAGAGAAAATGGAAGTTTAAGCAAGTCATTTTTGAAAGCTAGCAAGCCGAAAAATAACCATTTATCTATTTATCTACTCGACTTGTAAAGAAAAACATTTGAAATTTATCCCTTTTTTTGTTAGTAATCCCTGTTATCAACAGAAAAGACCCTTAATAACTTAAAATTAATATAAAAAGTATTTTACAGCACAATTATATTAGTATTCTTCTGTAAAAATAAACTTAGTTTTTAATAAATTAACTATGAATAAATTGTCACTAAAGAAATCAATGCGAAGTTTTTCTAAATCAATTTTGAAAGAAAAAAATGACTGGACCATTAAGGGATGAAAAAAAAGCCTTAAAACCAAAATACATTGACTTTTTAATGTAACAAGAATTACATGGTAATTTTTTTTATCATATCAGATGACAAACAATATTATATTTTTCTTTTAAACCCTTCAAATATAAATCACTGGTGTGATTGTTATTTTTAAGAATCGGGTTTCACACGTATTCTATTCTAAAATTCCATGGTTTTATTCGCTGCCCAACTGGACAGTCCTCTTTTTCTTTTGGATTCAGTGTCGAAACTTTACCACTTCTCATGTTTATTTTTGATCGTTTTCTACTTCTATTAAATACTGCACGAAGCATTCCAGTATTTTCTTCGAATATTGCAAAAATGTCACCATCGGCTGTTGATAACACTGTAAATTCTTGGTCCGAAAAAGGTTCGTATTGATTTTCTCCTAATTTCCTTCGAATTGGTCTATTGGCAGGAAAGACATACCTTCTAAATTCGAATCGCTGGTTCGGATTTGTGCGGGGAATGAGCCGAATAAGTTCTAGTATATGGGAAGCAGTCCTGGAAGGAACAACGGACCTCTCAGGTGAGTGAGGTCGGCCGGCAGATTGAGACGGTACGCACAGAGGAATACGTTCATCATCAGGAAAACAGCCGGATTGTAGACTTAATTCTAAAAATAATATAATAATAAAAAAAATATAAAAAATCAGTAAATTTCAAAAAGGCTTTTTAAGTGAGACCGATTAGCAGTTTTTTTCTTGTTTTAATGATAATATATGACATTAAAAGAATCTTACCGGGTAATAATGCAGGACGAGCTAATCTGGCATGAGGAGACCTGGAGCTGTTTGGTGGAGACCCGGGCCTGCCAAGAGAAAGAGCAAGAGAAAGGCTGCCAGAAGACTCTGTTCTGCGAGAAGAATGGGGTCGACAACTAGGGCGAGGAGTATCAGGAAAAGCAGCAAGATTAGGGTAATTCTGGAACTGTGGACTTAATTCTGCAAGAAGAAATAGAGGATTATATATTTTTTAGTAAATATTTGTATGTTTCTACCTATAACGTAGACCACTTGTAGCAATAATGTAAGCAAAGAATAAAAATAATTAGAAAAGTTTTCACTGGTACTTCTGGGACAGTTTTTGTAAGTTCAACTAGCGGCACTAAAATTTTTAATCTAGGTGGCGCAGCAGTCCATTTACTCGTTTGAGCGCTATCTTACTGAATTTTCCCATAGTTGTGAACTACAAAGGTTTGTCTTAAAATACAATAATTTATTATTTTTAGGTTTTAGGACTCCCAAATTTAAGTCTCGTCTCAGCATTCTGATTATTATTTTTTAGCCTAGGTGATAAATTATTCTTTGCAATCATCAGCAAACGTCTTAATGCGCAAACTACCCATTTACGAAAAGCCTGTATGGTTTTAGGATAACGAATGTGTTTTCTGATTTTTTCACTATTATTCATCTATGTCAAAATAAATTATACCGGGTAATGATGCAGCAGCAGAAGTCCCTATAGAAGGCGGAACTCTGAGAGAAGTACGAATTCTGTCACCAGAATGAGAAAGTAAGTCTCGTGAAGCATTTGGAATAGGTTCGCCATTGGACTGTGAACTTAACTCTGTAACAAAAAAGAGAAAGAGAATCGATATTTTTATTTAAATAAAACTGTTTGAAGTTTAAAACTTTAAAAACTTTGATATGCAAAAAAAGTTTTCCTTAGCCATAGTCAAAAGTAAAGAAAATTTTGTGGCCTTGATAGTACAAAATTATATTAAAACTTCGAAATTTGTATCGACAAGAAAATTTTTTGAAGCTAAGAAAATATTATTTTACTTTATAATACGCCAAAATCACAATAACAGTTACTTTGATTTTTCCTTCGGATGATACATGTATTTTAGGTCCTTAAACTCCCAAAAATGATAATAAAATAGAAACTTTTTTATGATATTATACTATTTTTGATTATCTTTGGACCGAATCCATTTTAAATCAGGCAGGCACTGCAAATTCAAATCACAGAATCGGTCGCCGATAAAATATATTATTTTTCTAAGGAAATAAGGTGATACGTATTCTTCCATTTTGAAAAAAAATCAAATTTCACGAAGTGAAATATGTGAAAACACATATTTTGTTAAACCTGCATAACTTTTGATCTACTTGAGATATTTAAGCTTTCTTTCCAGCATCTGGTAGAGTTTGCACTCCTCTTTCCAACCGCAGTAGCAAATTTGAAAAAAAATAATAATTAACAAAACAGCAGCAGTTTTTCTAGAAATATTCAAAGTCGATTTTCTCAAAAACCCCACTTTTTGTTTGATGAATTGGTACTCATATGAGAAAGAAATCATGTGCGTTTAATGAATGCTAAATTATTTTTCTGGTTAGGAGAATTTTTTTTAACTTACGTAAGATTGCCATTTATTTAAATATTTGGAACGTTTTTATATTGCTTCAAGGTAAATTATGCTCAGTAAATACATCTAACATCACTCCACTTTCTGCCATATGTGTTTAGCTGTTCTTGACATATAGGACGACCTGTCTCTATTTTCATCACATTCCGACTTCCAAACGTGACATTTTTGAATGCTCGCAACAGTGGGTACATTTTTTCATTCGCTAATTTTTTTCTTCCGAAACTTTTGCAAATCTCCTAATGCGAGAAAAATTAGTTTAATGGAAGACGTGTACTTCTGCACTTCACTTACAAAAGTCTTTGCACTGTCAATGCCTTTCAGTTGTGACTTTCAAATTATGAGCAGTGGCCAGATGTTTGACGATGCCTCCGATACCATCGCAAGCATCTTTGCCATGACCAGTTGCAGAAAATATCTAGCTTTTATGAACAGCTGACTGCGTTAACTCATAGAACTGAACCCGATTTTTAAAGTGAGCAGGAGCTCCATTTGTTATTATGGTAATTTCCTTGATCGATTTAGATAGCACTTTTTCTTTAAAAATTTCAAGAATTCGATTCATCGCCAATAATTTATGAGCAGAATCGTGCTTCGTATCATCGCTAACTACTGCAAAACTTTGTGTTTCTGTACCGCTTTAACAAACCGCTGTGAATATAGAAATCTGTTCCGAGGTCCAATATGCACTTTGAATTTCGTCCCTGATTATTTTCTTTCAGTTCTCTGCAAAATCGCCGTGCAAAACTATTTTCTCTGAATTGAGTTTTGTTTGTTCCTTCACGCTTCTGATCTCTTCTCTTTAAATAACCTTGATATATTTGTGAACATTTGCTTTTAACGTGCAGCCAATTAGTTCAATTAAAAATGTTTCGATACTCGTTGTTCTCTTCTCCAAGTCAGCTTTATTCCACAAAGCGAAAGTTACATCGTGAGAAGCTGTTTCTTCTGACGTGCTCAGTACTCTAGTTGTTATTCCTGCTGCACCAGGACACTGGTCACATTCTTGAAGAACACATTGTTTGGTTGAGGGAGAGCATATTATATAAGAGAATAGTTCCTTTCGTATTTCCTTTAAGTTTAAGAAGCGATTTCTTCTTAAATTTCTCAGGGCAATTAGGCACAAATCAAAGTTAGTACAGTAAATGCATACGCAAACTTCCTTATGAGGGTCAATCATTACCCATCTTATATATCAAACATGATATATTTCTCTAATCGATCGTGTTAAGAAACGTTTGCCTACTGTATGTCCACTGTAAGAATCAGGCAAATAATATACCCCTTTTTTTAGGGTTTTAGCTTCGTCAATCATGTATTTGGTTATTGGAAGAAATTATAAAAATATTTGACTTTTGAAAGATCTTTAGGTAAAATTGTTAAAAGACGGATTTTCTCGGAAATCCATTTGAAATTTTCCAGAGCTAATCTTAAATTAATAACCCATTGCTCGCACAAACTGGATTCATTACTTTTTGGAAGTGCCACGTTATAACATTTAGAAAGCTTTTTCTCTGTTTCTTCCGAAAACGTGTAAAAGCCTTTTCGTTTACTTCCTCCAACTGCGTATCATTATCTAGTTAAAACATAGGTTTCTGCCCAAGTATCTCAGGTTCACAAATGACTGAAATAGAATCGTTATCGTCGTCGACTTCTGAGATTATACTCACATTTCAGGGAACGCTAAATCTTGATGTAAAACGCGTGTAACAGTTTTTACAAACATAATCATCTGATCTGATATCTTTCAGAGGAAACAAAGGCTGTAACAAGGAAGCCAAATCATCTAATTTTAAAAATTTCCTATTTGTACTGTTATAAATTCTCTTCTTGTGTATTACTTCAATGTTAGGACAAATTTTTCGATCACCAGAGGAACGCCCTTTTCGATTTTTCCTCCTTGTCGATCATCAAACTTTTGGATTTAAAATGATGATAATAAATTGAGATAGTACTTAATAATTGTCTTTAAGATTTCTTCGATAAATCACGTATTGATGCTCAAACGAATTGAAGGTTAAGAAAAAAGCAAAATAATCCATTTTTCAGGGTTCATTTTTTTTAATTGACGCTTTGAATTATAAATAAAAGAATTTCAATGTGAGTTTCAATATGAGTACCAATTCAGCAAAAAAGTTTTATCAAAAAAGGTGAGATTTTTGAGAAAATCGACTTTGACTATTTTTAGAAAAACTGCTGCTGTTTTGTTAATTAATTTTTTTTTAGTTTTTTTTTAAAACAACTTAAAAAATTTAAATTGTCCCAACTTCGTGAAATTTGATTTTTTTCAAAATGGTAAAATACGTATCTCCTTATTTCCTTAGAAAAATAATATATTTTATCGGCAACCGATTCCGTGATTTGAAGTTGCAGTGCCTGCCTGATTTGAAATGGATTCGGTCTTTGAAACTTCGATGCCGAAAAAATCACTGCTTTAAAGTTTCAAACTTCAAAAAGTGTCTTCTAATACAAGATGCGGTTTTAAAAATCTGAAAAAATCTTGAAGATTTTTTTTGACATACAGAAAAATATTTTGTCTAGACCGAAACAAAATTCAAAATTTTTCTTTTTTCGGCCCATCCTAAAGAACACTTTGGGTACCCAATTTATTTGAACGATACTACTATTTTATGAAAAGAACAAACAGATTTCCTTAAATTGAAAAAAAATAAGTCAAACTACTTTAATTAATAATATTTAGATTTGTTGAAAATAATTATTAAATTAATTTAATCTAATCTCTGTCCATTTTTTCACGATGAAATAAACACTTTAAATTTTTCACGGTTATTTTCTCTTGAGTAATAATTATATAAATTACAAGTACAGTAAATAGTATTTTTTCTCGCACACGGTATTCAGAAGCAAAAAAGTGTACGAAAAATTATAGATATGCTGTATTATTATATTTACCAATAAAATAAAGAATAGCAGCTAATGAGAAGACTACATTATAAAAGATCATTATTTTTCAAATAAGACGAAAAACTAATTAATACGTTCTAGAACAATTTTATAAGATATGCTATTGTCGTTATCTCATTTATTATATACATTATAGACGTGTAGCTCCTCCTTTTATGGCATTTATATCTGATAAGGCAGTTTCAAGGAAAACACGATTATTAACGAAATTGAAAAAAATAATATTATAATTATTAAAATTAAAATAATTAAGAACAATATTATATTTTTGTTTAAAGTTTTATTCAAATTTAATTAACAGTGTGAATATAACCATGAAGAATCAGGTTTCATATGTATTGTATTCTAAAATTCTCTGGCGTAATTATCTGGTTAATTGGACATTCCTTTCTTTCGTCTGAAGTCATTCTTCGGACCCTGCTGTTCTGAATATTTACTTTCACTCGTATTTTATCTAGACCAAATATTCCGCGAAGAACACCAGTATTCTCTTCAAAAACTGCGAAAGCATAACTGTAGCGTGTTGATAGTACAGTAAATTCTTGGGAAGGAAAAGGTTTATATTGATCATATCCTGCGTTCGTCTGAAGTTTTTGATCCTCGCAAAACACGTATTTTCGGAATTCAAATGAACGGTTCGGGTTCGTACAAGGAATGAGGTTAATGATTTGTAGCACGTCAAAATGAGGCCTAAAAGGAAGCAAAGGTCCGACAGGAAGAGGATGCCTGGCTAGAGAATACGGTATAGCAGGAGAAAGTGGTGTGGCAGGAGAAAGCTGTCTGACAGCAGAATGCGCTCTGACAGGAGAATGCGGACTGCTGAATGAACTAGAAGTTCGGCAAGGAGAAAAGCGCTCGCTGTCAGGAAAGCAGCCGGATTGTAGTGTTAATTCTGAAAACAGAAATAGCGGATTAATTTTGATTAGAGTACATTGTAATAATATTTTTAACTAGTTAGAGTATTCATCAGACTATATTTCAATCAACATTATTTACTTAAAAGGAAATGGGGTGGACCGTAGCAAGGCCCAAGGAATTAAATCTGTTTTTCTATTAAACGTCCAGGCTAGAAGTGCAGTTGACCTTTTTTTTCTTAATATATTAGGGTCCCTAAATTTGTCAATCTCAATATTATTCATATGATTTTCAATGTATTTTTACCGGGCAATAATCGTTGATGAGTTGTTCTGACAGAAGCAGACTTTGACCCACTTTTTGAAGAGCCGGGTATGCCAATGGAAAGATCAAGATGCGTGTCAGAAGACTGAGGTGCGCGAGAAGGATGTCGCTGACTAGGGAGAGAAGTATCAGCTACAGCCTTGCCACGGTATGGCTCGATTCTTGGATTTAATTCTGCAATAGCAAATAAAGGATTAAAGTACATTGTTATAATATTTGAAACTAGTTCTCGTATTCATCAGAGTATATTTAAATGGACATTGTTTATTAAACAGGAAACGGGGTGGACCGGGACAAGACCCAAGGGATAAAATTGGTTGTTCTATAAAACGTTAAGGCTAGAAGTGCAATATAACCTTTTTTTCTTAATTTATTAGTGTCCTCTAATTTGTGATACTCAATATTATTCATATGATTTTTAATATATTTTACCGGGCAACAATCGCTGATGAGCTGTTCTGGTAGAAGCAGACCTGGATCCACTTTTTGAAGAGCCAGGCATGCCAATAGAAAGATCAAGAGGCATGTCAGAAGACTGAGGGGCGCGAGAAGGATGTCGGCGATGAGGGCGAGGAGTATCAGCTACAGCCTTGCCACGGTAAGAATCGAGCCTCGGATCTATTTCTGCATGGGAAAATAAAGGATACTTGTATACTTTTATGTTCATACCTGCATGTTTGTATATCATAGACCTCTTGTGGTAACATTTAGAGGCAAGATTCAGGCAATTAATAATTTAAAAGCAACAAAGGAAGGACAATAGCTATGCAAGTTCTTAAAAACTTTTACAGCAATAATAAGATTTGAAATCCTCCTGGATTTCCCATCTCAATTCGAGAAAACATTTGGAAGAATCTACTTGGAAAAGTTTCAATTAGGATTTCATATGTGCAAATTAAATTTCACTACACAAAGTAGGTGCTATCTAGTGTACCGTTTCCAGATTAATATCTGTAAAATGACAAAAAATAATAAAATTCAAGACAGCTTCCAATATGGCAATTTCCAGTATGACAATTTGAAGGGAAAGACACTCTTTTAAATCTGCTTCTGAACGAATTTTACCAGTTGGTAATGCAGGATGAGAAGTCATGATAGTAAGAGGACTCCCAGGAGGGGGATGAGGTATGTTGGAAGAACGAGAAGTTGAGCGACGTCGAGTACCTCGAATAGAGTTCTCATCACATGAACGCTCTGACTGTGAACATAGCTCTGCAACAAGAAAGAGAGGACTATTTTTTAAGTACATACTTATATGAATATTTCCTTAGGTAAAATATTTTTCAGGTCGTTCAAGGTCATCCTTAAAGTAACTTTGTGCGATACAATTTTTGTTGACCTGTAATTTGACCTTGATGAATGTAAAGGACATTTCAAGGTTAAATTAAGACAAATGAAAACCTTTCTTTATGACATCGATAATCTAAGCAGAGGGAAATTTCACGTTCAAATACGTATAAAGGTCATGGGTTCAATTTGTCTTTGGAGGTTACTCTTAAGTCATTAAAACTTAAGCAAGGCCCGAACACCTCTGGTATCAGCAGCTTTTGAACAAATTTTTATATTAATGGAAGTTATTTGTTTCAACGAGGCACATTCAGTTGTGACCTTGATTCTGACCTTGAAGGTTATCTTTTAATACAAAATCTGTTATGGTTAACGCTTCCAGAATTTTGCTGTAAATGCAATAAATTTTGACCTAAAATTCAAAAGGGTGAGAACTCAAATAGAACTTGAAAAAATAACAATAGCGAAACAATGCTAATTAAATCTAAAAAATAGTCCTTTAAGATATATTTAAAATTTCCATGGAATTACAGATATGCTATATTATTATATTCACCTATAAAGTAAAGGATAACAGTCGAATGCAAGATCAGAGTATGAGCGGTCCTCATTTTTCCAACCGGAGCAAATACTGTCTCAGGCGTTAATCAGGAATTTTTTCTGCGTAATATAGTGTTATCATTATAATACACAAGCTTATCTTTGTATCTGATATTTCGGTTCTTGAATACAAACATGTGAACTGAGTGTGTTTAAACTTTTATCACAATTTCAATAATCTTATGCGTCTAAATGATTTAAAAATTATGTAAAAACTATATTAAATCCAAAATGTAACTCTTCAAATTTGTAGAATTTCTATTTGAAATCTACTGTCTTTTTGAACCAATATTTAAATTTTCAACTAAGAAGCATATTTTAAACCAAAAAATGTGTATTTCATAAAACTCCATGTCTTTTATTTCAAACCCTGTTTAAATAAAACTAATAATTTTGTATTGAATCGAGGGAAACATGGTTTCCCGAGAAATTTTGGCAAAATTGATAAGGGAAAAGACAGTTTAATAAATTTACACAAAATTATTATTATCATTTCGATAAACGCATAGGTATTTATTGAGTGAAAAATATTCACATTGTTATAGATGAAGTAATAATCATTACTTTTCACGAATTGATAAAGGATTTGAGGAATTATTCTCTAGTATCTTTTTTTTAATAAAAAATAAAAATGTGGAAGCTATTAACTTTATTGAAATTAATTCAGGATTTGAAGTTAACAACAGATAGAGAAATGATTTTAATAAATATTCTGTGGTTAGTTAGTAACTGAAAAAGAAAATTTACTGTAACTCGTGTTCTTTTAATTAAGAAGGACATCGGTGTTTTATAGAATTATTATTCAAACATTTATCCATTTTTAATTTTGAAAAATGACGTCACGATGCGGACAATACTTTTACCCGCTTTGAAGCGTCTGTTGCCTTCTTCAACATAAATCCACATTTTTTATCTTTATAAATCTGTTATATTCGTAAATAATAATTTTTTTAATTTCTGCTTTTTTCAAATTAAATTTATGATCCTTTTTAGGCTCAAATTAATAAATATTCGAAAATGAACATTTTTATTAAAATTTTATCTTCCCAAATCAAAAGTTTAACTATTTTCTTGGACAATAATCTCCTTTAATTTAAGGTTCCACTATTTTGTTGAAAATCCATTTTTTTTTGTTAAAAAATAATTTATTCAGTAAAAAAAAATTTCTGAATATACATCCTTATACAATTAAAAATTAAAAATTTTTTTTAGAAAGTTTATTGTTTTGGGTAGAACATTAATTCTTAGGATATAAAAATTACGCTTTTAGTTGATGATTCAACTAATTGGTTGAGGAAGCAACTATATTTTTAAAAACTCGTATTTTCTGCTGAATTCATTTTGTTGAAAAATCGATCTTTTTATTCGGAAACAATTTTTTCATATAAAAATTTTACAATTCCAATTTTTTTTAATCCTTGAAAAGTAGAAATTCTTGGAAAAAGAGAAAAAGAAGGGAACAGAGGAAGGAGTGTGCAGTCATTTTTAAAGACAATAATTTATTACAGAAATGTAGGGATAAATTCAATACACAAGTGACAAATTAATGTAACAAAAAAGTCCATCCAAACTGTTATTTTTATGAAACGCTTTTTCCGCACACATAAACATTTTTATATTTTTTACCGTGCAATGATATTTCTATCAATACTTTTCTTGTCATTACGAAAAAAAAGAATCAACCATTTCAAAATTTTTTTTTGAAACTTTTTTTAAATTAAGTAAAGGTGCGAAGGTGATCGTGAAGAAACAGCGTTCACACGTATGCTATTCTAAAATTCTGTGGTGTAATTTTATGATTAATCGGACATTCCTTTATTTCGTTTGCACTCATTGCTCGGACCTTCCTGCTTTTTATATTTATTTTCACCCGTCTTCTGTTCATATTATATATTCCACAAAGAAAACCAGTGGCTTCTTCGAAAAATGCGAAAGCGTCACCGTGGAGTGTTGAAAGTACAGTAAATTCTTGGAAAGGAAAAGGTTCATATTGATCATATCCTACGTGCTTCTGAACATCTTGGGCGGAGAAAAAAACGTATTTCTGGAATTTGAATAACCGGTTTGGATTCGTGCGGGGAATGAGCCGAATAATTTTAAGTAAGTCAAAAGAGGGCCTGACAGGAAAAATATGCCTGGCAGGAGAATGCGATCTGTTAGGTGGATTAGAAGATGCGCAGGCAGGAATACGTTCGCCATCAGGAAAGCAGCCGGATTGTAGTGATAATTCTGAAAATAAAAATAGTTTAAGTTTAGACGTCAAATGGGCCCTTTTTGTCTTCATTTTGTAATAATAAAAGTAGAACGAGTTTTTAAATGTAAAGAAATATTTTTTAACTGGGAATGTCTGATTTGGGAAATCCTGCGGTTGGAGCTAGTAAAAGATCACTACGATTATATGTCCTCTGATTTGTACCGCTCTAAATTATTCATATGATTTTAAACGGAAATTTACCGGGCAATAGTGCAGGACGAGCCTTTTTGGCAGAAGCAGACCAGGAACCACTTTGTGAAGAACCGGGCATGCTAAGAGAAAGATCAAGAGGCATGTGAGGAGACTGAGGTCCGCGAGAAAAATATTGGCGACCAGGGCGAGGAGTATCAGGCAAAACATTTCCACGGTAAGACTCGAGCCTTGGAGGTGATTCTACAACAGGAAATAAAAGATTACATTTTTCTTTAGTGCATTGAAAATTCTTAAAAACTTTTAGAGCAATAATGAATGAAGGCTGTATTTGATTTACTTGGTCAATCAAATGTAGACCCGCCTGGATTTCCATTTCCAATTCAGGAAAACATATTGAAGAAGGTACTTGGAAAAGTTTCATTTAGAATTTTATGTACGTGGTCAGATTAATTAATTATATTAATATTAATGATAATAAAATTCAGGATAACTTTCAAGGTCATCATGATGAAAGATTATAATGTATGGCAATATAAAGGGAAAGTGAATATTTCCAATACGCTTCTAAACGAAGTTTACCATTTGATGATGCTGTATGAGAAGTCCTTATAGAAATAGGAGACCTGGCAGGAGGATGTTGACCTGAAAGAGAGTAGTCATCAGGAGAACGCTCGGACTGTGAACTTAACTCTGCAATAAAAAAAGAGAGGAATATATTTTTAAGTACATACTTCTATGTTAGTATATCATGAATCCCTCGAACAAAATTGAACAAAAAAATGTAATTAATCAAAAATAGACGAAAATGCGAAGTTACAGGTTTCGCTGAATATACGTGTGTACAAAAAGGGAGTCGATTAGGGATCACGTCGAAAATCCTTCAAACAAATTGGATTTTCAAGATGAAACCATAAAAAACCATAAGTCTTGATTTTTAACGTTTATCTCAGTTAATATGCAAAATTTGAAAAAATGTTTTCAACAAACGTTGTAGATCTCATGAAAATACATATTTTTTGTTGCAACTATTTTGTTTTATCAGTGATAGTTACTGAGTTAGATCCATTGCTTTTAACTTAGTACCTAATCACGCTCTCCACCGGGGGTAGGTTGGAAGGTTGGTTGAAGGTTGGACACACAAGAGTGATTGGTTGCATCTCGAACCAATTTTCCTGATCATGCTTAATGAAAAACACGTGCTAGCCACTGGACACACAAGAGTGATTGGTTACATCTCGAACCAATTTTCCTGCTCATCCTTAAAGAAAAACACGTGCTAGCCACTGGTCTCAGGAGAGTGATTGGTCGCATCTCGAACCACTTTTTCAGTTCGCCCTTTAAAAAACACGTTCTAGCCACTGGTCACAGAAGAGTGTTTGGTTACATTTTGAACCACTTTTTTAGATCGCCCTTAAAAAAAGGACGTTTGAGCCACTGGTCACAGAAGAGTGATTAGTCACATCTCGAACTACTTTTCCACATCCGTTATAAAAAATACGATTTTCATATTTGTAATACTATCTTCATGGAGGCCCGTTTTATCAGACATCCGTCCCCGAGTGCCACCCCAAATGTCACACCCTCCCCCCTCTCTTGCAAGGACATTGACTATTTTATATCACAGATTCTCTCGGAAAATATCATCTGTAGAGAAAAATCTATCAAAGAAGAAATATCTATTTCCATAGGATCTACAACTTTTATTTTGAATATTTTGTAACATTTTGCGTATTAATTGAAATGACCCCAAAAAATGTTCTAAAACTTGGTTTTTTAGGGAATTGACCTATTATATTCGTAATCAGCGCATCAAAATACATAGGTATACGCAGTTTGAAGGATTTTAGAGGTGAGCCCTAATCGGAAGTTAATCCCCAAAAAGTCCCGCGCCCCCTGAATATTTCCTCAGGTAAAATATTTTTCATTGATGTCAAGGTCATTCTGGAAGTAACTTTTAACAAGAAATTCCAATGTAAGCTTCAATTTGAACTTCACGATGACCTTAAAGGTCGTTTAAAGGTAAAAATTAAAAAAATTATGATCCCCTTTATGGCAATGGTAATGGATACAGAAGGTAATTTCATATTGAAATATGCTTTAGGTTCATAGATTCAATATGACCTTGAAGGTCACTCTCAGGTAATTCAAACTTAAAACAGGTCCAAACACATCTGAGATCAGCTACTTTTGAAAAAAAAAATTATTAATAGAAGTTATTTCTTTTAACAATGCACCTTTAGTAGTGACCTTAATTATGAACTTTGACGTCCAGTCTAATAAAAATGCCATGTAATAGTCATTATTATTGTAATTAGTCATATTGCCTCTCACGTTTCGGGGTGCTTAATTATCTAATGTGTCTTGTTTAAACAAATTACTTCCAGTCATATGAAATTTTTTCAAAACCTGCTAATGTCAGATGCGTTTGAACATTATTTAAGTTTAAATGACCTTAGAGTGACCTTTAAGTTCAAATTGAACCTATGACCCTAATAAACGTAAAATTGTCCGCTTTATAGATTTCTGATATCAAAGATGAATGTTTTAATGTTTTTCAGGTTAACCTTGAAATAACCTTTGAGGCCATCGTCAAGGTCTAATTAAAGTTCACCTGACGAAATATTCAAGTTGTCGGAAACTTTTTGGACACACTATATATTTGATAATATAAAGTTATTAAAGTATGTGAAGCCATTATTTGAATATCATAAATTATATCGAAATGTGAACCAATTGTTTAACCTTCATATAATATATTTTTTTGTAATAATTTATATCTTTTGATAAAAAATCGATTATGGTTGACGCTTCATGTATTTGGCTCTAAATTCAATACATTTTTATCCAAAATTTCAGGAATTGAAATTTTTCATATTGAATATAATATGATATTAAGAATAATTTTGTGTTTAGCTAACCACGTTACATTTAATGAAGCACCTTTCTTAATGTATTTTGAACTTTTTCACTTACACATTAAATCAAAGTTTCAAAGCTCGCAAAAGTTTCAGAATAAAATCGTCCGCATTTCGGATAAACGAAAGAGTGCTACTAAAATCTGAAAGATTAAAGAAAATTATAGATTTATTATATTTTTATATTCACCAATAGAATAAAGAATAACAGTTGAACATAAGAACAGAGTATAAACGGTACTCATTTTTCCAAGGAGAGCAAATACTGACTACAGCGTTGATCAAGAATTTTGCTATCAGCGTTATAAAAGAATATTCTAGTGTTTCATTAGAGTATATAATGTAAACTGTAGTCATTATCTAATGTGTTATAAACATCATGAGCCTCAATCTTATCCCTTTAAGATCTTTATACTTCACATTTCGCTTTCTAAAAGGAAAAAAGAAATGAAATTTGTAGGATTTTTAGTTATAAAATAAAAAGATGATGTTCATTTGAAATACTACAGACAAAAGAAAAAAATCTGGATGGTGTGGAAGATCCTTTATTATTTGTCGACGTTTTGAGCCCAAAATGTTCTCCTAATCAGAACCGTCAATTATTTAAAAAGTTCCATACAAAAGAAAATATTTACAATAATCTCATCTCTGTCTCTTTTTCTCATTAATTTGTGAATAAAATAAAATAATATTTCGTTTTAAAATGTGAAATTAAGTGAAAAAACAATATATCAATTTAATAGATAATACAAAAGTAAGATTAGGAATTTTAAAATCACGCTTATTTAATGAATTATTGAGATCAGTTCTGTTTTTATTTGTTAATAATTAAAATCAATTGACTTTACAGATTTTAGGGAAAAAAACTTAAAATTGATATATTGCGTGAATAGGAAAAGTAAGTGAAAAGAAGACGAAACTTACAAGTAACCATGATGTAACAAAGGAAAACAAAGCAATGACGTATACTTATATCTAGAACAAGGTTCCTGCATTTATAAGCCATATAATAACATTATTTAACATAATTTAATTCTAATTTTTCTTTAATAAATGAAAAAATAATCAATAAAATTTTATCATTTTAAAACTTTTTAAAATATTAACTGCTACAAACCAAAATTTTTTGTATTTAAAAAAATCTTTTAAAAAAGGAATTAAATTCAGTTCGAAGTTAAATACAACCAAGATATCACAACTTAAAAAATGTTATTTTTAATTTTAAATGCAATTTTAAAAAGTTACATTAGGATACGAGTTTAATTGAAATGAGGCTATTAATTTGATTTATCAAGTTAAATTTAATAAATAAGTTAAAAAATAAATGTTTAATTTTGAAAGTGATATGAAATTACCAATTATTATATTTATATTTTTTTATTTTTTTATTTTTGCTCAATAAATTGTATTTAAAAAATTCGTGAATAAATCAATGAAATTTTTTTTTGCATGAAGGCATTCAAAATTATATTATACACAGGACTATAATTATTTAGATCTAAAATTATAGTCAAAGAATTTTCAGCATAAAATTGTATGGTTTGTACTTTATGGTTCGTAGGATTTTGCCTAAAATTATCATGGTGTTCTTTGCCTAATTTTACAAATTTCTCTAGTTTTGAATCAATTTTAAAAGTTGTTGTAATATTAAAATCACTCAATAATCTTTTCATTTTAAAGAACACCTTAACATGGAAGGGAATAGAAACAGAAGGTTTGACAAAATTTAATATCAGTATTTGTATTTCTTTCTTCCGTTAAGGAATCTTTAATTGTTCTGATTGTGTTAAAATATGTCTTTAAGTAAATTCTATAATATTATTATTTAGAAAAAGAGTTTTTTAAAGGAAAATCAATGTTTGATTTACAAAAGGATTCATGCAATAGTTTAAAAGCTGCGTAAACCAGATTTTTTACTATAGAAATTTTATCTTCAGCTGGATGGTTAAGAAAAAAGTTTAGGTCAAGGTGATACATTAATTTCTACTAGAATAAAAGAACACCATGAAAATTTTGGGCAAAACCCTAAGAACCATAAAGTACAAAACATAAAATGTTATGGTGATAATTGCTGACTCATTTATTAAATTTAATTTGATAAACCAAATTAATAGCGTAACCTCAATTAAAGTTTTAACCTAATGTAACTTTTTAAAATTGTATTTGATATTTAAAATAATATTTTTTAAATTGTAATGTATGAAAATTTTTATTTTAAGTTAATTCAATTTAATTTCATGTCTTGATCTTATTTGGCTTCGAACTTAATTTAATTCCTTTTTAAAAACATGTTTTTAAATATAAAACGTTTTGGTTTGTAGCAGTAAATCTTTTATAAAGTTTCAAATTATTGAAATTTTTTTTTTATTATTTTATTTATTAAAGAAAAAGTAAACTTAAAGAATGTTAAATTATATTATTATATAGCTTATATATTTTATTTTTGTTTATTCATTGATTATTATTCCTTTTTCTATATAAACAAATTTAAAACGAAATATTGAATTAATAATTAATTTCATTATTCAATAACTTAACCTCGATTAAACTCGTATCTTAATCTTAATGTAACTTTTCCAATTTTATTTAAAATTAAAAATAATATTTTTTAAGTTGTGATTTATAAAATTTGTATTGCAAGTTAATTTAATTGAATTTAATATCTTGATCTTATTTGGCTTTAAAATTAATTTAATTCCTTTTTTAAAGATGTTTTAAAATTTTGTAAAATTTTGTTTGTAAAAGTTAATCTTTTATAAAGTCTCAAATTGATAAAATTTTATTTTTGT